>CAUYON010036311.1:0-28081 GCA_963573935.1 Arctocebus calabarensis
TCAATTTTATTAGGATGAAATGTTCTGTAGATGTCTGTTAAATCCAGTTGTTGAATGGTTAAGTTTAAATCTAAAATTTCTTTACTTAGCTTCTTATTGGAGGATCTATCCAACACTGCTAAAGGAGTATTAAAATCTCCAACTACTGTGGAGCTGGATGAAATCAATTTATTCATGTCTATTAGAGTTTTTCTTATAAATTGAGGCGCATTCTGGTTGGGTGCATAAATATTAATAATTGAAATCTCATCATATTGAGTAGTACCTTCAACAAATATAAAATGTCTGTCTTTATCCTTCTTTACTTTGGTTGATTTAAAGCCTATTATAGCTGCAAATAAGATTGCAACACCTGCTTTTTTCTGTTTTCCATTTGCCTTCATTATAGATGACCATCCCTTCCACTTGAGTCTAAATTAATCCTTTTTTTGAGACAGAGCCTCAAAGTGTCACCCTGGATAGAGTGCTGTGGCATCACAGCTCACAGCAACCTCCAATTCCTGGGCTCAAGTGAGTCTCTTGCCTCTGCCTCCCAAGTAGTTGGGACTACAGGTGCCCACCACAATGCCTGGCCATAAATTTATCTTTTAAGGTAAGATGAGATTCTTATATGCAGCAGATATCTGGCCTGCATTTTTATATCCAGTCAGGCAACCTATGCCTCTTTAGAGGACAATTTAAACCATTCACATTAATTGAAAACAATGATAAATCTTTAGAAAGTCCAGTGGACATTTTTAATCCTTTCATCAATGTGGAAGATGAAATTTGAAAAAAAGTGTCTCGGTGAGTTTACTTTTGTGTGGAGGATTACACTGGTCATTGTGGAGGATAGGTCTGAGAATATCCTGGAGAGCTGGTTTAGTTATAGCTAATTTCTTCAACATGTGGATGTTATTAAAGTATTTTAATTTCTCCATCATAAGTGAAACTCAGGTTAGCTCGGTACAGGATCCTGGATTGAAAGTTCTTTTGTTTTAGGAAATTAAAAGTCAATGACCATTCTCTTCTATCTTGAAAGGTTTGATCAGAGAGATCTGCATTTATTCTAATATTCTTCCCCTTTTAGGAAATGGATTTCTTACATCTGGATGCTTTCAGAATTTTCTCCTTCACATTAACTTTAGTGAACTTAATTACGATGTGACTGGGGGATGTCTTATTTGGGTTGAGTCGTGCTGGGGTTCTGAAACTGTCTGCTATCTGAATTTCAGAATCTCTTGGCATGTCTGGAAAATTCTCTTTCATAATCTCATAAAGAAGAGACTCTTTGCCTTGTGATGCCACTTCATCATTTTCAGATATCCCTGTAAGGTGAATATTGTTTTTCTTTGAGTTATCCCAGAGCTGTCTGGGAGAATGATCCATTTTTGCCTTCCATTTCTCTTCTTCTTTGGAAGTTTGGGAGCATTCGAAAGCTTTGTCTTCCATGTCGGAAATCCTTTCTTCTGCTTGCTCTATTCTGTTACTGAAAGATTCTACTGTATTTCTCAGATCTTTGAGGGCTACAATTTCGTATCTCAATGTGTCAAAATCTTTGGTCATTTTGTCTTTGAATTTGTTCAATTCTTGAGACATCTTTGGGGTCATCTTTTGGATTACTGCTTGAAATTCTAATTCCATCTTTTCCTCCATTGCACTGTACTTATTTGCCATCCAGATTCTGAATTCGATTTCTGACATCTCAGCCATTTGCTTATGCAAGGGATCTTTTGCTGTATCTACCTTGTCATTCCTTGGGGGAGTTGATCCACTCTGATTATTTATATTGCCAGAGTTTTTTTGTTGATTCTGCCTCATGATTATTTTTCACTGTTGCCTATGACTGTCCTCAGAGTTGGGGAGTTGTCTCTCCCAGATCAGACCCCAGTAGGATCACTCTGTTGTTGCTGGATCTTTGTAGGGAGTGACCCTGTGTAGTTCCTCTGGGACTGCCCCACCCAGGGAGTTCTGGCTGCAGGAGCAACTCCAGAGTGTGACACACCCAGATCAAGCAGCCGGGTGTGGGATGGGGCACCGGGTGGCCATTGCAAAGGGAGCCCATGCCTGTATCAGTCTCTCACTGGGAGGAGGGCTCCAGAGGGAGGGCATGGGTTGCACAACCTCCTGAATCCCTAGCCAGATGGGGGGGGGGGCAGTGTGAAGGCAGAGAAGGTAGGGAAGGAGGTGCGTTGTGTGGCTCCCGCATTTTCTGGTCTGGGAAGGCAGGCAGAGGCCTGGCAGGTTCCTGGCGGAGTTCCTGGCTGGTGTGGGCGGCTGGCAGAGGCCCGGTTTGGGGGTCCCAGCAGAGTCCCTGGCCACAGCAGGCCAGGCAGTTAGCAGAGGCCTGGCGGAGTCCCTGGCTGCTGAAAGCAGAGGGCCGAGTCCCAGTGGGCACAAATCAGAATGGAGCAGGGGGCCCAGCAGGCACCAGGCCAAGGCCAGTCAGAGCACAGATCAGTGCTGCACAGGAGTCCCAGTGGAGTTCCTGGCCACTGCTGGCAGTGGGCCAGTGGCAGGGATCAGAGCCCAGCGGGGGCCCTGAAGGCTGCAGGCCAAGGCCGGGTGGGGCACAGATCAGCACCAGGCAGAAGTCCCAGTGGATTTCCTGGCCACTGCTGGCAGTGGGCCAAGGCCTGGCAGCATGCCAATTGGGGCCATTGGGGAGTACCGGCAGAGTTCCTGGCTGCTGTGGCACTGGCCAAGGTCTGGCGGGTGTCCCGGCAGAGTTCCTGGCTGCTGCGGTTAGTGGGCCAAGGCCCAGCATGGCACCTTTGGAGCTGTGTGGGGGTTCCGGCAGTGTCCCTGGCCTGGGGGCTTGCAGGAGCTTGGTGCAGCCCCAGAGTCTCTTACCTCACGGGCCACCTGGTCCAGCAGCTAGGGAGGGTGGGCGCTACTTGAGTCCTCCTCCCTCAGTTTCACCAGAGGTCAAGCTTCTGGTGAGTCAGGTAAGGAGGGAAGGGTGTCCCAGAAGTTGAGAATGGCGGAAAGCTTTAGTTCAGTTTTTCTGCCTGAAGCTTGGTTTCTGGAAGTCGCAGCTTGCCTCAGAGGTGACCTGCAGTCAGCACTTCTTTCTCTCTCTCTGCTGGGCTCCCAGTCTTCATTTCAACTGAGTAGTTTCTGGAGGTTATCTTTCCTTTTGGACAGGAGCCTCTGTCAGAAGCTGTTTCCAGTTGGCCATCTTGCCCCTCCCCACAAGTTACTGTTAAGATGGCCAAACTATGTCAATACTTTAGGGACATACTCTGATAAATCGTACTGCTTCTTGTTTGAGATACAATAGAATAAACTTTTGACTTGAAGTTGGACATTTCATATTTGATGATATTTCTTTGTAATTCAATCATGTGTCAGTCAGGTTGTCTTCAGGAAAAAAGAGCTATGACAAAAGGGAATTTAATGTAAGGAATTGGAATGCAGAGAGAAGCTGGCAAGTTAAAACAGGGCAGTGAAGTAAATAAAAATCTAGTAATGGCAGAAAATTACCACTATCTTTTTTCTCTAAGCTCCAGAGGAAAAGGAAGAAAGTGACATTCTTGTCCTCCAGGGTCTGAAGCCATCGCATCCATGTCCAGGGATAGATGGAATCAAAAAGGAAACAATGTTAATGCTAAAGGAGCTGACCATGGTTGAGAGGTACAGAAATAAATAATTTGATTTTTTGTCCCTTTTTCTTCTCCAGACTGTTACCAGTGGCTAGGTCAGAAATGTACTAACATAGAAGCTGGAGAAAGTTCCATCCCCTCCCTTCAGGAAGGGACTAGGGAGGGGATGGATCTGAGAGCAGGGAGGACCAGGAGTGGCACAAACCAGTTTTCTAGAAGGCCTCTCAGGATGGCCATGTCTGCTAGGCACTTGCCCATCTCATCTATTGGAAGCAGTCTCTCTTGGAGGTTTCTGGCTTTTGTAATATGAATTGGATATCTAGTAGGCTTAGTTTACAGTGCTTATCCTGGGACGACCTTCAGGCTCTTCCCCTGAGGATTTCATTCGTCTCTCTCAGGAGTTGAATTTTCTGCTTCCCAAATCCTGTATCTTTGCTTTTCTAGGTTTATCTGGTCATCTATTGAACTATCTTTTCTAGTAGCTTCCTAAGAAATTGTTCTTAGAAAGTATATTTTGAGGTTATTATGGCTGAAAATATCTAAGTATCTTTGTTCCATCTAACTCCTGGTAGTTTAACTATATATGGAATTCTAGATTTTAATAATTTTTCTTTAGATTTTTGAAGGTATTATTCTATGGCCTTTTATCTTCCACTAACTATTGAGAAGTCTAAAGCTATTTTTTGGGGGGGAAGTTGTTTTCTTTATTTTTATTAATTTTTGAAATAGGTAATAAATGCATGGAACAAAAGTCAGAAGCAACAAAATGGTAAATGAGAAAAGTAAGTCTTTGGTACATTCACTCCCCTATTCAACCAGCTTTCCATTCTCAGGGTTGCAAATACTACTACCAGCTTCTTGTGATATCCAGCATCTGGAAAATATTCTACATACATGTATATCTATGTATCAATTATCCTATCAACCCAAATCCTCCCATTTTCATAGATTTGTGGGTGAGTACTTTATGTATTGCACCCTGCAAGAATTGGAAGTCTTTTGCTAAGATGCTGGTTAAAAGAGAGGACCTAGGGGCTGATATAATCCTTCATGCTAACCTAGGTCAGGTGTTCATTGATGCATCATTTCATCTCTTCATACATTGTCAGCATTGTGGACCTTATCGACAAAAGCATGGTTGTTATTATTTTCAAAATGTTATCTGTACACCATGGAGAACAGGGAATTTATGTATCTATGGATATGCAACACACACACATTCCTTATTTTTATACTCTTAAACCTGCTGGACACCCTCTCTGAGTGGTACCTATTCTCCATTCAGCATCATCTACAACTTCACTTCTCTTCTTTGTTCCATGCTATGTATTCTCCCACTTGGTTAATTTCTCTGTTAAGTTGCCCATTTTCCTCCTGTAGCCTCCTAAAAGAATGTGCTGAGTAAGAGTGAAATCGGGATAGAATTGTATATAACAAACAATTTGGAGACCTTACTGCAGGATCGAAATGTAGAAAGCCTAAACTTATTTTACTTTAAGTCCTTTGTAAGTGACCAGTTGTCATTCTCCAGACACTGCTAGAATTTTTTTCCTAGTGTTGTGGAATTTCAAATAATGTGAGTGTATTTTCATTCATTTTTTGGCAGTATATGAACTCTTTTACTCTAGGAACTCTACAGTTATGGTGCATTTTTTTTGAATTATTTCATTGCTGGTTTCTTCCTTTATCTTTTCTTTCTTCTCTTCCTTGAACTTCTGTGTTTTTGGATATTGAATAACCTATACCAGTCTTATACTTTTAGAAAATTTTTTTTTCTCATCAGGTGCAGTGGCTCATGACTGTAATCCTAGCACTGTGGGAGGCTGCAGCGGGTGGATTGCCTGAGCTCACAGGTTTGAGACAAGCCTGAGCCAGAGGGAGACCTCATCTCTAAATATAGCCAGGTGTTGTGGCAGCACTGTATTTCCAGCTACTTGGGAGACTAAGATAAGAGAATCATTTGAGCCCAAGAGTTCGAAGTTGCTGTGAACTATGAAGCCATGGCATTCTACTGAGGATGACAAAGTGAGTCTCTGTCTCAAAATAAATAAATAAATAAATAAATAAATATTTTTTTCTCTTATTCATCTCTTTATTTTTTGTTCTACTTTGTATAGATGGTATCAAATCGTATTCCAGTTCTTCTAATAAGTTTTTCATTTTTGTTATTACTTTTCTAACTCGAAAGGACTTTTATTGTCATCTGAATATTTGTTTATAATAAAACCATCTATTTTTGGTTTGTGTGTCTGCAATATTGCCTCTTTTCTCTTAAAGCAGATTTATGAGAATAGCCTGGTCAGGGCAATTAAAAAGAGTGGTAGGATTTACAACTGATTGGAAACTCTTGGCACCTGAAAGAGGCTTGTGGCCCTTATCATGCTGCATTCAATTAGGGACACAGAGCCCCTACCAAATTAGGAAGACATAGTCTCTATAAATGTTAAAAGATTTGTCATTGGGATTAGACCTAAATAATTGTGGGATCAGTTAGAGAAGTGAAAGATGGCAGATTAGATGAAAAGTCACCAGCAAGTCCTCCTGAGGATGGACATGTCAGGGTTTCTAGGAAATCTAAGAAGCCCAGCATGTACAGCCATTGGAGCGGGACTATACACAGAAGCCCAAGGAGAAGACTGCAGGAAACTGTTACCTCTGTGTTGTCACTAGAGTTTGCCTCCAGGTGTCTAGTGGTGGGCCTGGGAATGCTGTTTGTCATCAGGGCCTATCATTGGGAAGAAGCAGGCATGGAGTTGGGAGGGAGAGACGAGTGGGAATATTGTCTCTGCACTTTCTAGCATCCATCCTATTTAACTGTAAAATTCTAAGAGAGTAATGACCACTGCTTAATTTCTATCTCCAAATCTCATGCAGATTTTTCTTATGGCTAGTTATAAGTCAGAACCATACAGAGAAAGAGAAATGTAACTCCCAAACTAACCAAGTTGGCAACAAAAAGTACAAAGACTGTGAGCATGGTTGTAGAGTGATCTTTTAGGGATGTTTGGTTTTCTTTTTGGGCTGGTCAAGTGGCCAAAGAAGACTATCCATTTCTTGCACACAAAGTGAAGATATGGCTGACTGTAGCTAGTTGGTAAAGAGAGAGGAATACAGAGGGGTGGCCTTAGCCATGACTGTGCACATATTCACGTGGTATCTTTGTTTTGAGCATATATTTTTCTGTGCAACACCAGTTCTTAGGTCTAGAGTCCCCTGTTTATTTCTTCAGAGAATCCTCAGTATTCTTCCTAGATACAGCTTAGGTCATCCTCATTTATAGGGGTTTTGGGATATCTACTATCTGAACATTTGGGCAATTCTCTGACTTAAACTAAGTTAGCTCTTGGCTTCTCTCCTTGATAGATTAATAATTCTCATTTCTGCTGAGTCATTTCCTATTTATGTATTTGTATTTATACAATATCTACATATATTCTCTTTCCTTTCATGAATTTATATCCTTAAAAACCTTTATTGTCATTTTAGTTTGGCTGAAAGAGCAAATAAAAATGGATGTGTTCAATATGCTATCTTTGGCTGGGAATTCAGGCAAACTTATTTTATCCCCTTGCAAACAAAAAGGATTGGATTTTAAAAATGTTCACATAACCCAAGGTGGGAGTATTCAGATATGAAATGTCTTGAGCACATGTCCTGGCTTTTCTTCCACTCCTTACTTTGTCTACAGAATAATAAGCTGCAAGATCTACAAGCTGACTGAGTTAATAAGATGCATCTCAGGCTACAATTTTTGCCAGATTCACACTTATTTCTTCATTAAATAGGTATATTTCAAGCAACCATAACATTTTAGGACTGTTTTTAGGTAATAAGTATATGAAAATAACTAATAGAAAATCTACTGTTCTTGTAGAGTTTAGAGTCTAGTAGAAAGAGACAAATAATAAGAAAAATAGCCTGAAGTTTACAAAGAAAAATAAATCAAGTTTAGAGGGCAGAGAGATAGGGCACAGCTATTTAGTATACAATGAATAGGGGAGGCCTCTCTGGAAGGTGGCTTTTGATCAGAAACCTGAAGAAAGTGAGGAAAAGGAGTATTAGGCAGATGAATCAGCACTGTAGAGTCTGAGATTAGATTAGTCCAAATAATCTCTGAGGTAAATTATATTGGTGAGGCTGACTGTTGATAGGTTTGGTATTAGTTCTTACAGGACCACTGGCTACTGTTGTTCCTTTTTTCATATACCTATGTCTTTGGAGGAGCAAAACTGTTTAGAGCATGAGAGCTCAGGTAGAAGAATTTATTCTCTGTGGTTCCAGGCAAAGCTGAGAAAGCAGCAGGAGAGGAGAGGGCCTGTGTCTCCACAAGCCCTGACATGAACATCAGGATTCCATGAGGCAGCTCAACCAAGTCTGTGAATTTCTGTAAGAAATTTCTAGTGCCTATGGATCTAGAAGGGAACACACGTAACTCAGTGATCCTGAAATGAAGCACCGGGCTGATTTGTTGAAAGATGGCTATTGACTGGAAGACGGCTGTCGGGAGACGGCTGCTATTTGCATCTGGTGAGAACAGAAAACAAAGATGCCTCAGCAGAGTGGTAGTATAAAAATAGAATGGCAGATTTAAAAAATTGAACAAATCAACTATTGTGCTTTTTATCCCACTTGCTAGTTTGTCGCTGTCTGAAGGAGCTTAACAGACTGAGTACACAGCTGAAGAACAGATGTGAGACAGCAGAGGAAAAGCGCTAACCACTTAAGCAGGTTCAGTAACCAGAAAGGTGAAGATCAAGCTAAAAGTGGATGATTCTATCTGGACTAAAAGTTTTGGGAAAGGTAGAATATTTATTGATTTATTTACTTTTTTAGACAGCGTCTCACTCTGTCACCCTGGGTGGAGTGCAGTGGCATCAGAGCTCACAATAAGCTCAAACTCTTGGGCTCAAGTGATCCGTGATCCTCTTGCCTCAGCCTCCAGAGAAGCTGGGACTACAGTTCCCCACCACAATGCCCAACTATATTTAGAGATGAGGTCTTGCTTCGGCTCAGGCTTGAACTCCTGAGCTCAAGCAATCCACCCACCTCGGCCTCCCAGAGCACTAGGATTATAGATGTGAGTGAGCCACTGGACTGGCTAGGTAGAATAAGTCTTTAAAAAGAAAGCAACGAGGTCTTCCTCAGACAAAATTATAGCATGTACACATACAGAAAAGGACTCCGGGAATTATGAAGCATGATTTTCAAAAATAAATCTCATTAGAGTAAGTGAAAAAGAAGATGGTCTTTGCTGATAACTAACTTAGTAGTTATAAGTGACTAAATGAAAATATTAACCTATAACAGCAAAAACAAAACAAAACACAAAAAATGGAGAGCATGAGAAATGAAAAGATAGTTGGAGGACAGTTTTAGGAATCAGATCAAAATAAAAATTGGGATTCTAGTAAAAATTTTAATTCTTGTTGGAGCTGCTACTCTGCCCCATCAGAGATGACTGCAGAGCCCATCTAGCAGTTTCACCTAATTGCAGAGAGCAGCCCATGGTTTCACTGGTCCACACAACACAGCCAGCAATACCATTCAACTTCAGAGCACAGGAGATGACTTCAGCCTAATAATAGAACCCAACATCTGCTGTCTAGGTTGGCTTCCAGTTGGCTCATCCAGAAGCCCAAGCTAGACTAAATGGTAATGAACAACCACCACCACTAAAGAATACCTGCAAAGTCTAGCAGAAGTGGCTGTATCCTCAAATGCATAGTCATCAATATAAAAACGCAAGGGTTGTAAAAATAAGAGAAATATTATAACACCAAAAGAAACTAATAAATCTCTAACAATAGACCCAGAAGAAATAGATATTTATAAAATGATTGAAAAAGAATTCAGAATAATACTTTTTTATAAGTTCAGGGAAATCCAAGAAAATATAGGTAGAAATTTAATGACATTTGAAGTGTGACAAAGAAATAGAAACAAATAAAAAAGAAATCCTTGAGATAAAGAATAAAATAGCTAAAGTGAAAAATTCAGTAGAAAGCTTTAATACCAGACTTGCAAGCAAAAAAATAAAAAAAAAAAAATCCAGAAGTGAACCCAAAGATAGAACATTTGAAATTATCTATTCAGGGAGGAAAAAGAAAAGAGACTGAAAGAATCAAAGAATGAAGAAGGCCTACTAAGAAGGGAATTATGAGAACCCTCAAGTGAACTAATCTTTGCCTAATAGGAGTATCTGAAGGAGAAGAGAGAGAAAAGGCCTAGAAAACATATTGAAGGAAATATGGCTGTAAATTTTCCAAATCTGAGAAAAAAAATGATAACATCCAGGTATGGGAAGCTCAGTGGTTACCAATGAAACTCAACCCAAAGAGGAGTTCACCAAGACACCTCATAATCAAAATATCAAAAATCAAAGACAAAGCATCAAAATAGAAGAAGTGCATCACATTTAAGGGAACCCTAATATGACTTCCAGAAGAATTCTGAGCAGAAATCAAATAGGCCAGAAGAAAGTAGAATGATAAAGTGCTGAAGGAAAAAAAAGAAAACCTTACCTGGGAAAGCTGTCCTTCAGAAATGAGGAAGAAATCAAACCTTTCCAAATGAGCAAAAACTAAGGGCATTCATCAGCACTCTACCTGCTTTAAGGGATGGCTAAAGTGAGTTTTTTGAAACTGCAATTAAAGAATGTTAATTCACAGTGAACCCAATATGGAGGCTTGCACCCATAGCTCAGTGGTTAGGGCATCAGCCACATACACCGGGGTTGGCAGGTTTGAAGCCGGCCCAGGGCCTGCTAAACAACTACAACAACAAAAATAGCTGGGCATTATTGAGGGTGCCTGTATTCCCAGCTACTTGGGAGGCTGAGGCAAGAGAATAGCTTAAGCTGAGAGTCTGAGGTTGCTGTGAGCTGTGATGTCACAGCGCTCTACCGAGGGTGACATAGTAAGATTCTGTCTCAAAAAAAAAAAAAGAAAAGAAAAGAAAGAAAGAAAGAAAAAGAAAAGAAAGCACACATATGGAAGTAAAATCTCGATGTTTGAACTAATATATAGTCATACTCAGATTTCTCTAATTCTGTAAAGATGTCGTGTAAAGGCATTTTGTACTTACTAGGAGGGACAGAAGACAAAATTGTAAACCAACTTTTGCTGCTACAATAAATTGTTAAGGGATATAAATTGCAAAAACTAATGTAAATTTTGACATCGAAACCATAAAAAAGTATGCCACAGGGAGTAAAACTATCTAATGTTACACTTTTTTTTTCTTTTTTTCTTTTTTGAGACAGAGCCTCAAGCTGTCACCCTGGATAGAGTGCCGTGGCATCACAACTCACAGCAACCTCCAATTCCTGGGCTCAAGTGAGTCTCCTGCCTCTGCGTCCCAAGTAGCTGGGACTACAGGCGCCCGCCACACGCTTGGCCATTTTTTGGTTGCAGCCATCATTGTTGTTTGGCGGGCCTGGGCTGATTTTGAACCCACCAGCTCAGGTGTACATAGCTGGTGCGTTAGCCCATTGAGCCACAGGTGCCGAGCCTCTAATATTATACTTTAAGGAACCAGGAAAACCAGAAGAAACTAAAGAAAGAAAACCTAGTTTTCTTCACAAGGAAAATCCAGTACGCGCAATTTTCAAACTGGCTTCATGTCCATGTCCCTTCATTCAAATTCTAAACCCTGAGACTTAATGATGAGGTCCACTTACAGACTGTATATCCTGCATAGGATTACAAGATACAACAATGACCTCCTAAGGCCATCACTTGAAGAAGGGCTCTGTAACAGTTTCGTAGACTTGTTTTTGTTGATCCTGACAGTTTGAAGAGTATTGGTTCAGTGTTTTGTAGAACTGATTCCTCAATTATAATTTTTCTGATATTTTGATTAGGGGGTAATATCATAGAGGCATAGTGCTATTTTTATCATCTTTTATTAAGATTGCATATTATCAACATAGCATAAACTGTTGATGTTGACCTCAATCTTCTGGCTAGATACTCTGTTTGTCAGGTTTCTCTGCTATAAAATTATGGTTTTCTTCCTCTCTTTTCATACTGTAATTTTTGGAAGGAAGTTGCTAAGTATAGTCCACACTTAAGGAGTGGGAGTTATGTGAACTCCACCTCCTTCAGGACAGTATCTACATAAATTATTTGCAATGCTTCTGTATCAGAGATTTATCTCTTCTCCCTCATTTATTATTTATTCAGTTATTTATTTATATTAATATGAATTCATGAGTAGTCATGTGATATTACCCATTAGATAATAATCTAATATTTATTTTGTTACCAAATTGCACTAGTTTTGGCCAGTGAGAATGCTTTCAGTTGGCTTCTGGGTCTCTTTGACATATCTCTATCATTATGAGTTTTACTGTGAACACTTCTTTACCTCTAACACCACAAGATGATCTAATTCATGTTGTATAATTGCCTTTTCCAGTACTAGAATCATACATTTATCCAAAATCCTCTTGTTCTTTTTATTAGAGAATAATTTTAGAAACAAGATCTGGATGCTATGTGTGTTCTTTGCTTTTGAGGTGTTATTGTTGTGGGACACTTCAACAGGTGGAACAAAGATGTGTGTATAGTAACCCATACATGTACACATGTACACACATATTTATAAACATTTATTATATAGCCACTGGTATCTATATGAACTTAAATGAGCTTATTCAGATGTCTCCAACTCTAATCCATTACCATGTGGATCCTTCAACTTTTTTACCTGTAAACTCTCACTCCTATATTGAGACACCTGGCTTCTATCATCTGCCATACACTTAATTTTTCAATTCCAACATGCATTGATAGTACTATTAGAATTTCTAAACTGAACTACTATATGGAAATATATTTTATCAATTAGAGTGCAGTATTCATGTGTAATTTCTTTTGCCTTTAGTCTTATGGATCCCCCGTACTTCCAAAGTTATTTAAGTCAGCATACTTTTCCCTCATTCTCTATACTTGTTTTCTGATTAATTAATTTTTTTAGACAAATGTTTATATTATTTTAGATCAGCATTTAAATGGGGCAAATGATTGCAGAATTTTAGTCAAATGCTATACTGGTCTAAAGAAAATTAGAGATACTTTCCTATTGTAAGTTAGCCTGCTTGTTGAAACTGTTGTATCACAAAGACAAAAATAAATCATTAAGAGGTAGACACTGGCCAAAATGTTTCATTGTCTCATTATTCTATTTCAAACACAGCAACAAGCAATATTCAGAGTTTACCTTCACTGTTCCTGCTGTCTTCAATTCTTCAGAAGTTCTGGAGTTCCAAAGGTGGGGAGGAAATGATAAAGGGTTTGCTCAACTCCTACCGCAGAGCCCTCTACTGGCAGGACTGGGTTACTTTCAGAAGAGGTGAAAAGTGTTCCAATCTCTTATTACTTTCCTCAGGAAAGAAATTGTGAGCACACGATTAGACCCTTTTGTAATCTTCTTAACTTAACTTCACTTGGAACACCAAGGGCAACTTTCTCTTTATCCTTCATAGACATAGAATAAAATAAAAAAAATAAAGCTGGAAAAACAACTAAGCACTTTGAGCTGGGAATTTACACACTGCTATTACACACATAGGTGGTGATAGATATCTTAAGGTCCTATAATGAGATTTTTTTCAAGGCATTCATGTCTTTGTATTAAGGAAACACACTCACAAAACAAACAAATATTTCAAAGTCAATCAAGAGTTTTATGGATGAACTCACCCACAAATTGAAAAGTTCTTGGGTTTTAAAGTCCACATCTAAGGAACTCTGTGGAACAGTACAATAGGATGGTTTAAAAATCATATTATTCTTAAGAGGTTCTGAGAACATCCTCTTAGAATGTCACTAATGCTCTTATCATTCTTAAAGCAATCTCTTAAGGACTATATTTTGAAGTGACTTCTTAGGTTGTTGTTCCATTATAAAGTCATCTAGAAAATTCCATATGGAAGTGCAATTGAATTTCAACAACTACAGAGATGACCCTGGCAGACTTAAGTACAGGGCAGCTTTTTAGCTTGATATAATCAAATTCACCTATTTTCACTTTCATTACCTGTGATTTTGAGGTCTTACTCAAAAAGTCTTTGCCCAGACCAATGTCCTATAGTGTTTCCTTAATGTTTTTCTCAAGTAGTTTCATAATGTCAGATCTTACATTTATGTCTTTAATCTATTTTGAGTTGAATTTTTGTATATAGTGAAAGATAGGCATCTAGTTTCATTCTTCTGACTATGAATATCCACTTTTCCCAGGATCATTTGTTAAAGAGATTGGCCTTTCACCAGTGCATGTTCTTGGCAACTCTGTGGAAAATAACTTGGCTCTAAGTTCTTGAATTTATTTTCTGTATTCTTTACTTCATTCCATTGGTCTTTGGCTCTGTTTTTATGGTAATACCATGCTGCTTTGGTTATTATAGCTTTGCAGTATAATTTGAAATCAGACAGTGGGTGTCTCCAACTTTGTTCTTTTGGCTCAGAATTGCTTTATAGTCTTTTTCAGTTGCATATGAATTTTAGATTTCTTTCTATTTCTGTGAAGAATGCTACTGGTATTTTGATTATTCAAGAATGTTATTCTTGGATATAACCATTCTTGGATGGTATTGGATTATCCAAGAATACTTTCTGGTTCTATGATGTTTATTTTTTCAGCCCTAACTAACACATTTTCTGTAGCCTTTTCGGTGACCTTGAGACAGAGGTACCCTTCTAACACATGTTCATATATTTGACTCACAAATATATGAGAGAATAAATTTTGTTTTAAGTGCTAGGTTTTTGGAATAATTTTTTATGGAGCAATAGAAAACAAATTCAACTAGTCTTTTGGTTTTCTTTAAAAAAAATTTTTTTTTCATATCAGAGAGGACCAGAAACAGAGCTGATTATAGCAGTATTCTCTTAAGACAAAGCACAAAGAATATTTTATATCCATTTATTACTAGTGTTTTTGGCATTTTACATAGATCGAATTACAAAGAATGAATACGAATACATTTTTTTCCTTTCTGCTATTCATGAATTGCTGACTCTCTTCTAATGCTATTGGTAATTATAGATTATTTGCAAGGCTATTAAAGTGGCAGTAATTGAAGGTATGATCAATTAATGGTCTACACTCTGAATTTGTTAAATTTCAAATTACTTTCTATGTTGTCTGTCTGTATATTTTTATATTATATTAGATTAATTAAGATAAACCTCTGAAACACAGAATTTCAAATACTAAGTCTATTAAGAGCTCTTCTGCCCCAATGACATCATGACCACTGATCACTAAGGACATAAGTAATGTGGTTAAGATTAGGACCAACATGTAATTCTATTTCACCTTAAAATGCATGTTAATTGAAGAAGTGATGGCAAGTAATGAAATTAGTGAATGAAATGGGATCCCTGTGCACAGTGCTCCTTCTTGGTCATTTGGGGTTTTTTTTGAGATGGAGTCTCACTATGTCGCCCTTGGTAGAGTGCCATGGCAGCACAACTCACAACAACCTCAAGCTCTTGGGCTTAAGTGATTCTCGTGCTTCAGCCTGGCAAGTATCTAGGACTACAGGCACCCACCACAACGTCCGGCTAATTACCTCTGTATTTTTAAATACTACATATAGCAATTTTTAGTATTCATTGCTTTTATTTTGGGATATGAAATACTGTTCAATAGTGAGCCACATCATATGCTATGATTACAATTATTTTCTTTACAATGTTTTGTTTTTCCAGGAGTCAGCATTTGCCTTGTTTTTGTTATTGTTGGCTTTGTTTTCCCGTATTCTCGTTAAACTGTCCAATATAAATATAAGCAAGTTGTCTCGATGTGGTCATATGCTTCAGTTAACCTACCATTTCCATTTTTATGTTGTAGAAATCATTCCAGGACTATTTTTTTCCTTCATTTAAATTTGGCTTCTTTTCACTCCTGCCATTCTGATACTTGCCTTTACTGTCATACAGATAATTCCTGCACCTTTCTTCTCTGTTCATTAATTTAACAAATATTCTAGAAAGTCATGTACCAGGCAGTATTATGGAAACTGGAGATAAACTGATGAAAAAGAGATGAAATCACTGTTTTTGTGAAGCTTATATTCTAATAAGAAAAGCGTAACATGAAGAAATGTGGTAGGATGTTGAAGTGAACGTTTCCACTGAGGCACCAAAGTCCAATAGACATGACATTCCAAAATGACGTAGAAAAATATCAATGTTAAAATTTTCACAGGAGAGAGTTGAAACTTTTTGCATGATTCTTTAACTTCTAAGGGATAATCAGACTGTAAAGAACTTCATGAGGAATAATCAGGAAAGGATCCTTTGTTTATTTCTTTTATTGCAGTTTTGGCTGGGGCTGGGTTTGAACCTGCCACCTTCGGCATATGGGGCCGGTGCTCTACTCCTTTGAGCCACAGGTGCCGCCCCTTTCTTTTTAAATATTACATGATCAGTAAAGACCTTTCTTTTCTGCTGCTATTTGGGCAGAAATCTAAAGGAAGTGAGACAATAAGCTATTATGAATATCTAAAAGGGATGAGCCAAAAAAGATCAAAACATCAAAGGTCTTAATGTATTGAGGACTATCAAAGAAGTCGGTAAGGATCAGAATGGCTGAAGGAGGGAGGAGGAAGATTAGATGGAGACAAAATCAGAAAGTGAGCAGATGGTGTCTTGGTATGGATATGATGACTAGATCACTGGCTAAGACAAGAAATGGACAGATTCTGGATATGCATGACAATGTGGCTAGCAGGATTTCCTGACAGGTTGGTTATGGTGCATGAGTGAAAGAGAGGAGTCAAGGGTTATTTTAATATCTTAGCCTGAGCACCCACAATGGAGCTGGGGAATTTACTGAGATGGGAAAAACTCCAGAAAGAGAGTCAAGGCAGGAGGATCCCTTGACCCCAAGAGTTCAAGACTATCTCTACCTGACACACACACACACACACACCAAAAAAAGAAAATTAAAATGAAAGAGGAGATAGAGCATATCCAAAGTGCAATTTGAAAATGTTAAATTGCTGAAGTCTTATTATTAGATAGAAATATCCAATAAGCAGTTGTATATTTAAGAGGCTACAGTATAGGTGAAATGTTAGTGGAGATAAAAGATTGGGAGTCATGATAGTATTTTAATGACTTGGTATGCTAATGTCTTGGATCACTAAGTCTGTAAGGGACATGCTGAGCTTGGTAAGGTATGTCTCCAACTAATTTTTCTCTTTCCAGACAAGATTTCTATCTCAAGTTAGTTTGCCCTTGACATTTTAGTATACTCATGCCTCTATTCCTTACCAAAGGCTTTTCTTCTGGGTCTATCTGCTTGTGAAAAAGTTTCACTGTAGGCTACATCCTTACCCACACTTAGAGGACAAAGCTTTTTTGACTGTTTCTTTATACATAAGGACTTCATTTGACTCTGTTGTCTTGTATGATACACATAGCTTGACTTATGGCAAATTCTTACGTGAACCATAAGTCTTTTTCCTGAAACATGCTTCCTTGCACAGGATGAAGTAAGACTTCAAGCTAAATCTCACTCACAACTCTTAAATATTTTTCCCAGAACCATCAGTCTATTACTGACCAGGCAAACTGTCACCTCCAGTCTCCACACTTTAACAAACCTAATTCTCTGTGATCTCTCACATCCTCATTGTCCTTGGGAGTTTATGTCTTTTGTATTTCTTTATCATTTTAGTGGGGTTTCTAGATAGAATAGAAATAAATGCATATGTTAAAGCTGTCATATTTAACAGGCCAAATAATTTTTATGTCACCAAAATCCAGTAAGATGTTACTTATAGGGTGTTTCAAGTTTTATCAAATGTGTATTATACGGGTGATTTCACTTAATAGTAAAATAACCTTCTTGAAATAGTAAAAGAAAGCTTTAAAAATTACTCAGTGTATATTGTTAGCAGTCTAATAGTTTTGACATTTTACTATAATTTTGTAATCTTCCAGAATATTGTGACAATTACTGTGTTATAGTAGCAATTTTTAAAAATATTATTTTGGGGAAAAGATTATTCAGCTTTAACAGAGAGAAAAACATAAATGCCAAATTCTATTACATAGATTACTTTTTCTAATTCAAATTTTTTTTAGTGCCTTGATATCTTTAAAATGGGCTATTATAATGTTCATGGTTAGTATCTACAGGAAAAGTATCTGAGAAATGAAAGAATATGATCAGTTTTATTGTGGAGAGACATATGAATTTGAAAATTGCCATTAAAATATTAGATATTATAAAACATAAAGGCTACAAAAACCGGCCCGGAAAACAGATTTTGAAAGTACAAAAGGGGTAAATCTATCCTAGCTAAAAAATTTAATTATTGTAGCTTTACTTAGATGATGTGAAGTATTATATGGCAAGATTAATGGAGCATCAATAAAACTGCTATTTTTTTTTTTTTTCTTTTTGAGACAAGGTTTCTGTTACCTGAGGTGGAATACAGTGGTGTCATTATAGCTCACCACAACCTAAAACTCTTGGGCTCAAGCAATCTTCCAGCCTCAGCCTCCCAAGTAGCTGTAACTATAGGCACACACTACCATGCCCAGAAAATTTTTAAAATTTTTTTGTAGAGATGAGGTCTTGTTATGTTGCTCACATTGGTCCCAAACTTCTGGCCTCAAGCAATCCTCCCACCTTGGCCTCCCAAAGTTCTAGGAATACAGGCATAAACCACCACTGCACTAGGTGGAAACTATTATCTTTATATGAACAAATAATTGATGAAAGGTCCCTTTAAACAAAGATTCTTAGAACTTGACAAAATCATTCAAGTTAATATGTAGCATGCTGTCTAATTATTTGTACATATGTCTTCCTTCATGTCTTCCTATCAGACTGTGAGCTATTGAGGATAGCAGTCTTAATTTTTTCAATTTAATATTTGAATATGTAGCTAATTTTAATTTTCTTTTTGGGACAGAATCTCACTTTGTCACCATTAGTAGAGCGTCATGTGTCATAGCTCACAGCAACCTCAAACTCTTGGGCACAAGCCTTCCTCTTGCCTCAGCCTCCTGGGTAGCTGGGACTACAGGTGCTCGACACAATGCCTGGCTACTTTTAGAGATTGGGGTCTTGCTGTCCCTCAGATTGTTCTCAAATTCCTATGCTCAGGCAATCCACTGCTCTTAGCCTCCCAGAGTGCTGGGATTATAGGCATGGCCCACCACACCTTGTTTAATTTTAATTTTTTTATATTTCAGAGAACTATTTTATAATTTTCTTCTTTGTCTTATTATTATTAGAAATTCTTTACATTTAAGACAATCCAAAAGGAAAGCAATTTTGAGGATTAGAAATCTTATTAAAACTTTACAGTGAAGTAAAAATGAGCTGCATGGCTACTTGTATTTATTTTGCCTTTTAATATATACTGTGAGTAATGGAATGTCAATAAACTTTGAATGTAACAATAGTAATTCTCCCTAGAAATAATGCTATAAAACTAGTTTAGGAAAACTAAACACTGTAAGTACCAAAATTATTCAAATTTGAAAAACCTTGAGGTGAGATTGTTTTTATGAATTACAAGGTCAGTGGCAATATTTGGCCTACTGATATATTTGGTGATTGATAATCATGTTTCTTTCAACCTGTATCATTAGACCTGAGATAATCATTGTCTTCATTTAAAAATTTAAAAAAGCAATGAAAGATGTACTAGCTGTTCATTATTACTGGTGATATTTAACTATAGTTAGTGTTATATATTAATTTATGTATGCATTTTTAGATTTTGAATTTTTTTCATAGGATTATATGTTTATTGAAAAAATACTTTTGTTTATAGAACAGTATCTTTACAGAAGAACTGGCTGGACTTATTTTTATTCCATTAGCTTAACATTTCTTGGTTTTAAACAAGTCTATGAATAAGAAATTATAAGCTGATCACCAAAAGTGATTTAAAACTAAGAAATATAAATAATCCAGGAATAGTATAATTTACTATTTGTTTAGCATACTGTAAAATAAGTTTTTTAATGGGTAAAGGTATGTAAGAAGATAAGAGATGAATATCAAAGAGGAAAAGTTAAGATTCATAAACAGAATCTGGCTAGTTCAATGAATAAAAGAAAGATTATCCAGTCAGCTAGCTGTGAGAATTTAAATTGAGTTCTGGGTCAGTGGTATTACTGGAAGTTCAATTTATTTTTAGAACATATCTTGCTATTTTCAATAGTAGCAGGAAGAGTAGATGGGCTCTCTCAAGACCACACTCCTATGCATTCCTGCTCTGTAAAGGCCATGGTACCACCAATAGTATTTTTAGACTCTCTTGCAGCTATTGTTTCGTATATGAATTTGGTTCTGCAAATTAATCACACTTACACAATTTGGAAAGTAGAAGTTTTATGCCTTTTCTTGGTTGGGTATATGGTGACAAATACGGTCATGGAAATGTGATGTTTTCTGCAGCAGCTTTCCATACTCTTATCTCCAGCTTCCTGTGTGTTTTGCAATTGCAGTGGAGATGATTGCTGTACTTCAGTACCTAGTAAAAAGCTCTGTGGGAAAAAAAAAAAAAAAAGCTCTGTGGAATCTCATGAGGAGTTTTGATGATCATAGAGACTTCTAGACTCAAGCCTCCTATATTTGAATTTGGCAACTGCCATGTGTTTACAACTTCCATAGTTCCAGGATAGTGCAGAAGTAGTACTATGTATTTCTACTGGAGGGGCAGTAATGTAGTGTTCTGGAAACAATTGTTAAAGGTTCATTTAAAGCCTTCTTCTCTGGCCTTTTAAACAATTTTATCAACTCCTAAATCCCTGTATTTCTTAAGCATATAGACTGGCTTTTATTAATCATGACTCATCTAGCCAGTTAATAATGTATACAACTTGGAAAGTCAGGATAATATTGCCATAGGGATATGTGGCAGAGACTGCTAGCCATCCACCAATATTCATTCTATCTGTCTTCCTTTAGCCACTGAAGCTCCTTGTTTTACTTAGGCAGAACTTCCATATTCTGGTCTTCACTGCAGCTACATGTATTCATGTACTAACAGCTACTATGTTCTATGGTCCATTAGATGTAAATAGTACTTTGTATCACTTTTTGATGATTCCCTTGCCTGTTTCTCTTTTCCATTGGCTGAGAAGCAGATGTAGAGGTAAAAGCTAGAGAAAACATTTGCATCCAAAGGTGAAAAATCCTTGTTGATGGCAAAGCTGCTCTTCCAGCCTAGGCCTGATTACATTTATACCCTAATATAAGAGGTAAATGAACTTCGATCTTTCTTAAGCTATTGTATTTTTAGGCCCCTCCAACCCCCACTTTTTAAAATAGCAGCTTAGACAGTAACACAAACTGATACTGATGCTAAGCCTTAAAATGCATCTTACTCTATTAACAAGTATTACCTAATGAAGTAACACATACAATATGTTTATAGGAATAAGATTTAGAATAGCTTATCTACAATTCTTATAGAAAAAGATTTCTGGGTATAGGATGGTAATGTGCCCACAAAGCACAGTCAGGTATAGGACTTAAGAACGGTGTTAAAAGGACAGTTCAGTTATACCTGATGTCCAGGAGAACTCTCTAAACCAGTGCCTCTCAACCTTCCTAATGCCACAGCCCTTTAATACAGTTCAACCTGCAAGCACAGGTTGAGAACTGCTGCTCTAAACCAAATATCTTCACAGTTGGATACAACTGTGTGAAAGTAAATTTTTTATAGCCTTGCTTTCAGAATAGTGATATTCTTGTCTTACTACCATCATGTTAAAAGCAGGATTCAGATAGGACTTTAACTCAGAAGCCAATTTGGAAAATTAATTTGGCCAACAAGTAAGATCAGTAAGTGAATCCTGTAGATAAGGAAAATAGTTACTTATATTAATTCAAAGTCTTTTTTCCAGACATTGGAGAAAACTTTCAAAGCCAAGCAATTACAATTTGAGTAAATGGCAAACTCTGTATCAGACCTGTGGAAGAATTTTTCATCTGTAAATGTCTGGTTTTCAGATGAGACAACAATGAGACAATGAGATAAATGAGAATATCCCTCTAGTAAAAAGAAAAAGCCATTCTAAAATAGGGGCTCCCAAAGATAAAGATAGCTGTAATTAGAGTTATTTGACATTTATAGATCCCCTAATTTTTTTTTTTTTTTTTGAGGCAGAATCTCACTTTGTCACCCTTGGTAGAGTACCAGGGCATCATAGCTCACAGCAACCCCAAACTCCTGGGCATAAGAGATTGATTCCCTTGCCTCAGCCTCTCAAGTAGCTGAGACTACAGGTGCCTGCCACACAACACCCAGCTAGTTTTTTTTTTTTTTTTTTTTGAGACAGAATCTCACTATGTCTCCCTCAGTAGAGTGCCATAGTGTCACAGCTCACAGCAACCTCAAACTTTTGGGCTTAAGTGATTCTCTTGCCTTACCCTCCCATGTAGCTGTGACTACAGGCACTCACCACAATGCCCAGCTATTTTTTGGTTTGTCATTGTTGTTTGGCAGGCCCGGGCTGGGTTTGAACCTGTCAGCTCTGGTATATGTGGCTGGCACCCTTGCTGCTGAGCTACAGGTGCTGAGCCATACTCAGCTATTTTTCAGAGACAAGGTCTCACTCTGGCTCAGGCTGGTCTCAAACCTGTGAGCTCAGGCAATCCATTTGCCTTTGTCCTCCCAAGTGCTAGGATTAGAGGTGTGAGCCGCTATACCCAGCCCTATAGACCCCTAATTTCTCTCTGACTATGGCTAAAAAAGAAAAGGAGCCAATTTCAGCAATTGGAAGATTAGAAATGGTTTAGTCTCTTATTAGTTTATAAAAGTTGGACCTAGTTAAGTTCTATGAAAATATCCAATTCAAAGTTGTAGAAACAGGCAATGGCAATAATAATATTCAATAATTATTGAGCACTTTTCCAAAATTTAGGGCCTTTGCTAGTATATTACCCTCTCACTGCAAGCACATGAATCTCAAGAACCTCCCTGTGTACAGCCTTTTTTCTTTTTTTAATGAAAGCAAAAAAGCAAACACATAAAAACATATTTAGTTCACTGATCCTGCTACTGTCCCCATGTGTGTTTGGAGCATAAATTAGTTCCTTGACAAAAGTCCACCATGTGCATAAAGAACAGATAAAAGGAAGTCCCAAAAGTTTGTGCCATGATCTGAAACTCATCCTATTAGGAAGACCATGTACTGGAAAATGGGATAATGTCTAACTGACCCAATCAGATTCTATAGCAGATAACTGCCAGTTGGAAACAGGCTGAGAATCTCAGATTATGCAATAGGTTTACTGAGGTGTACTCTTGGGAATCAGGTATAAGGAGCAGTTCAATTGTAATACTCTTGTTACTAACAAGTCTTCAGTCAATCACATGAGGAACTCTGAAGCTGGGATAGTGCTTTGGGTTGTCCCATCAGTATCTTAGGAATTTAACTTCCTATGATGGGTGCATCTTATTCAAGGATATGTAAGAACATGTACATAAACATTCTCTGGAGAATATTAAAGACTTCTGGAGAGATTAAGAATTTTGCTTGCAGGTTAAAATTTTGTGTCCTCCTGATGAATTAAACTAGGTTTTAAAATTATGAAGTGACACTATATATCCCTAACATATTTTATCTGTATCTATAATTTTTGATGATGTGAGTATAACTTTAACAGCTTTCTTTTGATAATATTAACTTAGTTTATTTTTTAGCACCTTTTTCTTACTTTTCTATGTTTTTATGGTTCTAATAAATACCACATAGTCAGCTATTTTTAAATAGAATTTGATAGTTCTTGCTTTTAAGTCTAGGGTTGAGTTCACTAAATGATCATTTTTTGAACTTTTTCTGTAATGTTTATAAATTTTTTATTTTTCCTACTTTTCTTATGCTTCTTTTTTCTTTCTTGGTCTTTTCTTTAATTGATTGAAGTTTTTGTTTTTCTTTCATTTCATTTCCCCTCGGTTTTTGAATATAAATTCTCTATTTCTGATTTTTAAAATCTTTTTTTAAAAGATTACATTTAAAATTTTACCTTGCCTACTTAACCAAGTTTAAGATGTTAAATTTCCTTCAGAAAAACACAAGGAGCTGGTTTGGGTGGCATGTTGCTATCGTCCTATCTTCTCTAGAGGCTGACATGGGAGGATGGCTTGAGTTTGGGAGTTCTAGGTCAGCTTGGGCAAATAGTGAGACCTTATGTCTAAAAAATAATAATTGTGATAATAAGTAAAAATAAAAATATAAAATTGTACTGTATTTTTCACCTATAGGTCTACTTACAACTTACTAATGGTTGTTTCTAGTATACTAATATTATGCATTTTACAAATTAGAATATTTATTGTGATTCACTTAAACTTTCCTCCTTTGCTTTGCCCTCTTCCCTTCTTATATCTCAGGTATTGTTGTAAGGTTATTTTCTTTTTTTCTTATGGTATATCTTTGATGACAGTAGTTCTCAATCTGTGCAGTTCTACCCTCCCTTAAAAGGCATTCTGAATATAATGACTGAAGGGCAACTTACTGGCATTTGTAGTGTGAGAAAGGAACACTAAACATCCTGACACAAACACAGGACAATCACCCCCACAAAAAAATTGTTCTGGGTCCATTATGCCTTTTGATGGTTTTGCTGGACATTCATGTAGACGAAAATGTTCTTGCTAAGTATCCGAGTCTAGAAACGATTTCAATTTATATATTAATAACTGTTGGTGTACCCTCAATAAATCCCCAATAATAATAATAAAGATTGTTGGCACAGTTTAAATTCACTAAATTTTTCAGGGATGCCAAAACCATGTAAACCAAGGAATTTTGTTCTTAATTTTTACCACAAAGGATTTACTATTTCAGAAAATCATATCCCTAATGGCTATCTTAGTCCTGGTATTTGAGTTGCCAATACAACACATCTGTTAGTCGAAATCTGTAATTGTTACATTACTGGCAATATTATGTATGTGCACACACATACTTGGACATATACTTTGAACCCGCCACCTCTGGCATATGGGGCCGGTGCCCTACTCCTTTGAGCCACAGGCACCACCCTACTTACTGAGTTTTAACGCATAACCTATGAATAAGATTACAAAGATGCCTACCCTCCTAATATGTTTTTTTCTTAATTCAAAAATGACACAATCAAGATCAAGCATACAATCAAGATCAAGCATACATTTTATACTATCTTGGCATACATTTTACGATCAAACATACATTTTATGATCAAGCATATATTTTATACTATCTTGGCATACATTTTACAATCAAGCATACATTTTATGATCAAGCATACATTTTATACTATCTTTGCTAGTACTGGTAAAGATATATCATAATTTTGCTCTTGAAATATCAAAGGAGTTTATGCTATGATCCTGGCTAATATGGAAAGTGTATCTGATATTTGTGGAGTAAAGTATAAGGCTGGATAAGGGAGAGTTTATTAACATTTAACTACTCATCACATCAGTGACTTGAGACTATTTTGCAGAGACTAGCATCTGATCCTAATACTCTGCTGGATAGCTCCTTGCAGCTTGGACATGACCACAGTCTGGGTAATTTAGCTTAGAAATTAGATGAGGGGCCATGATTATACATTGCAACTTCTTGCAGAGCGACCTTTATGTATGCTCATCCAGTCTCTCTGCCATCCCAATTGTGAAAATCTCCAATCTCTCAACGTGCTAAGGAATTAGACCCTTTCAGATGTGGCCAACTTACTTTTCTAGCCTCCTCACCCCCTTTCTAACACATCATTTGCTCTAAGGCCTCTACCATTTGCAGAGGTCTCCATTGCTTCTTTCCTCACCCCCTCTATAAGGTTAAAATGTAACCTTAGGTCACCCAGCTCATTTCTCAAGCATGGAACTTCCTTGCACGGTATTACAATTGTTAATTTATTTTTCTGTCTGTTAAGATCATTACTGAATTCTCTCCTTTATAGTTCCTTGCAAGGCGGTCGGCTAAGGAAGGAGCTCAAGGGGTTGTTAACTGTTAAAGGAAAAACAGCTTTGCACATTTCAGTACCATCCACTCTGCAATTGGATCAGTTTCTCTTTCCCGTCCCACCAACAACTCCGGGCCGGAATCGCGCGAACCCAGCCGAACCGCGGGAGGCGGCGGGGACACACGCTCCTTCTTGGGAAGCCACGTCAACGAGCCGACGCCTTGCGCAGAGCTGACGTCACACGCAGCGCAGACGCTCCGCCATCTAATCCTCCCTACAAAGCCTTCCTTGTTCTTTTTGCCGTTAGTCGGGGCAGCGTGAGCTCTGTTGGTACCAAAGGCGGGCCGTCGCGGCCCTCGTCTCCCCTAAAGGTGCCTTGTTTTCCGGAAGCACGCGCGTGTAGCCGAAGGCCCACCCCCAGGCGCGCGCCGCGGTCTCCCAGGGAACGACGCTGCGCGTAGGCCGGGCTGGGTCGGGGTGCGCATGCGCAGTGCTGCGCGGCGTTTGCTTGGCGCTGGAGTAATGGGGCTGGGCGTTTGATTCCCGCAGACGATGGCCCATTTCTCCATGGAGGACGAGGCGATGCTGCAGGGGATGCTGAGGCAGTTGTTTCAGAGCGTGAAGGAGAAAATCACGGGTGCTCCCTCCCTGGAGTGCGCCGAGGAGATACTCTTACATCTGGAGGAAACTGATGAAAATTTTCACAAGTAAAAATGCTTTTGATGTCTTAGGCAAATCATTGATCCAGAAGAGGTCAAAGTGTAAAGAATGTTTTTGATTATTATTGTTAAAATAGTGCCCGAGTTGGAGGTTCCCTTATTCTTTTATTTGCCCAATACCAAATTTATCATTTATTGTCTTTCCTAAAGCTTCTGCCTCTTCTATGTTTTTTACTGTCTTAGCCAACATACCCCAATTCTGTTTTACCCCAGGCAACACAGTAACATTAATTGTAAGTTTTTCATGTTCTTTTACGAACATTTCTCCAGTTTCAGTGGATTTCTGTTGCTGTACAGTACCTAAAGGCAGACGCCGCAGGCAGCAGACGGTCCGCAAAGTGCTTCCCCGGGATCTGTATTCCTTTGCTATTCAGCTAGTGCAGTGACTGTACCGGTTACCTACTCTGAGCACTGCAAGGGAATACTCAAGTGGGGAGATTATTAGCTGCCTTTGGAATCGTTTAAATTCTATGTAGGTGTAAGTCACATAGGCAAATGTCTGTGACTACCAGGTGTAAGCACCAGAGAAGAGAGGTTAAATGAGACAGGTGCAATTTGAGGTAGATCTTGACGATCTTTAGAGATCCAACGCTTTTTTTTTTTTTTTTTGACCTGATCCATGCAATTTTAGTTAAGCTTCTTAGTTTGAATGTCTACCTCCAGGTGTTCGTTATTAATAGTAGTATTTTTTAATTCAGTGTTTGCTTTTCATTTTGATCTCACACAGATGATGTTTAAAAGTTTTCTGTTTGTGCTACCATTATTGACTCTTGGATACCCTAAAAGTTATACTTACCTTGAACTCCTACCAGTATCATATACGGGCATCAGGGAATCTTTGGGTTCTTTAAAATTCTATGCACAAGTTTGTGTATGCTTACAGTTTTTATGGGGGGACCATTTAAAGATTTCACCAGGTTCTCAAGGGAGTTTTCAAAATTGTAGAAGGAATAAGTATATAGAGTTTCTAATTTATTTCGTATTTCTGATTATACATACAATTCTTTCGCATTTCCATGATTTTTTTTGTTAATTTCCTCAGTAAATCTACTACTAATACCTGTTATTAGAAGATGAGATTCTTTATTTTAGAGTACTAGAGAGCAGTTTTTATAGATTAGCTATTGATTGATTACTTAAATTAGTGCAGAAAAACTAGAACTTTATCGAAGACAGGTTTGATGATTATGTTTTGTAAGCTCATGTAAAGGTAATTTACTTCACACAAATCCACATCATGCATTAAGTTTGGGTTTCGTTTCTGGTTTTTATTTTGCATGCAGTTTAAATCTGTAAATTACTCAGTTTTTGCAAGGATCATATTCTGGGAATTCGATTTCATCTAAATTTTCAAACTTATTTTTGTGAGGGTTTTTCTTTTTATTTCAGGTATTTCAGCAAATTTATTTCTTCCAACAAGGCTTATATAGGCACATAACGTAATCAGCAAGCACGTGACTTAATCCTATGACTTAATCAACAAACATATGACTTGAACCTGGCCCCAGGCCTTTTGCTGCCTGGTGCTTACCGGTTGTGGATAAATCGGATTAACTGATAACCACTTATTATGTAAAACTATCCTTTTTTTTTTTTTTAAATACATGTATTTTATTATTCTTCATTACATTATTCCCTCCCCACTCCCCAGGGGTAAGACAGAATTTATTTACAGAAAAGAATACAGAAAACACTAAAACTCCTGGTATAGGGAGAGATTTCAAGTGGGGAGAGAGACACTCTCTCCGTTTTGTGAGGGTTTTTCTAAATATCCTTTTACCTTTTTAGTATTTCTAGTATCTGTAGTTATGTCTCTTTTTTATTCTTGTTATTTTT
>CAUYON010036312.1:0-42682 GCA_963573935.1 Arctocebus calabarensis
TCACTTCAAGTCCTTTGCCCACCCTGAGATGGGATCACTTGTTTTTTGGTGGGGCCACACCTATGGTGCATCTTAGACGGGTTCAGACAAAACTTACTAAACGCAGAATACAAATGTCTTCATACAATAACTAAGAAAATGACATGATGGCTATGTCAAACAGTTTGATGAAAATGTTTCAGATTGTATATGAAACCAGCACATTGTACCCCTGGATTGCACTAATGTACTCATATATGATTCAACAGTAAAAAGAAAAAGAAAAAGAAAAAAAACATACAAATTCATTCAATAACCAGCTAAGGGTCAACTACAACTCAGTACCTGGGTCAGGTGCATGGATAGAGGCCCTAGAAGCTCACAGTTTTATAAGGAAGGATGAGTATGGTAGCAATATAAGTGATGGTCAAGGAAAGCTTCCAGGGAAGACATCTGATTGAGGCGGTCAAGAGTCATTTTGCGAGAAAGAAGGGGTCAGCTAAGGGCACAGCACAAAAAACATATTCCACTGTTTAAATTACCAAGATATTAGCAGCAGAGGATCAAAACCAGTTCCCTTTTCCTGGGGGCAAAAAAAGAAATAGGCTCTGCTGATTCAATAGGCGATTTAGGATTATTTGCAATATTCTTTTAAGGTGTCAAGCATTGAGTCCACGTCAATGTAGGCTAAGGAAGATGTGCAGGAGAGATTCTGTCTGAACTTGTAAAGAATTTCTACCCAATCCTCCCCATTTCACAGACATGAAAAAAAGAGACCAGAAGCCGTGTCACTCCAGGTGTGCATCACAAACCTTCAGTAATGGTTTTGGCTCCAATAAAGGTCACCTTTGAGTAAGACAACCAGATTCACTGTTTATTTTAATGTAAACTATTAGAGAAAACTTTCTGGGAGAGTTGCACTCAAAATAGCATCTTTTGAGAATAACCAGTCTTATGAAGCAATTTTAAATGCTGTGAGGGAAAAAAAAATCACAAATTGAAAATATTCTGTAGGTCTTAGACTTTGCCAGTCTAGTCCAATGTATACGAATTTGAAATCTTGAGGCTCAGCCTCCTAGGAATCCCTTATTCAAACATGGCCGTAGGTTGTATACCTAGCAGGACCTAAATTCCCAGACTCAGCCCAAGAATTGTTGGACATGACACTTAAAACTGAACCCTGAGTACAGTAGTGTGTGAGATCACAGGATACATAGGCTTCCCCACCTCATCTATCCTCCTCTGACACTCACATCGTGAAAGAATCACACAGGTCAGAATGAACAAACTCCGGGAAACTTTGGAACTCCGGAAATCTTCAGTAGTTTGTTGGTTTTCAAAAAGGGACAAAATGTTATAAGCCACGGATTTTCAAATTTTACAAGGTGGTTCAGTTCGAGACGTCCGAGCAGGGAATGGGAAGAAGCCGTCACTCTCGTCTCCACATCCTGCTTTCTCCTCTGGGGCACACGATCTTGGTGTGTGGCTGCGCTTGTGTTTCACGGTGATGAGGGTGGAGGTTGGGTGTTTTCACGTGTCCTGCTCCTCCTCTCACTAGTGACAACACGTACTTACAATAAACCCATCTGTGAAATGCTCCAGTACTTCATACGCTATCATTCTATTTACTTAGAAAGGAAATTGGGGTGTGATAGGGAAGAAAACAAGACTACCAAGCCGGGAAGCAGTTAGAAGATGCCTGGGAGAAGCACAGGCCAAGAAGAATGGCAGGGGAAAAAAACATCACTTTTAAGACCGTAAAAAATGCTACCTTTCAACTTGAGATCTACAAGGCCACTGATTGAATCCCAGAGTTATTAATCAATAAATAAGTGAAATAAACAAAACAAACTTTTGTTCAAACGTGCCCACCTCTTAAGCTAGTAATTTTTTTTTTCTTTTTTGGAGACAGAGTCTCACTTTCTTGCCCTGAGTAGAGTGCCATGGCACTGTTATAGCTCATAGCAACTTCAGTCTTTGGTGCTCAAGAGATCCTCCTGCTTCAGCCTCCGTAGTGGCTTGGGACTATAGGTGCCTGCCATGACACCTGGCTAGTTTTTCTATTTTAGTAGAGAAGAAGTTTCACTTTTGCTCAGGCTGGTCTTAAACACCTGAGCTCAAGCAATCCACTGGCCTTGGCCTCCCAGAGTGCTAGGGGTATAGCCACTGCATCTGGCCTAAGTCAGTATGCTTTATAATGACCCCAAAGCCTGAATTTTGAAAACTGTAGCCCCCCAACTGTCCTGTTCAGAAATATTATAGAAAGAATTGAAGACTTTGAATGGATTCATTTCTCAGAAAGCCTAGATGTATGTTCTACATTTGGGGCTGTTTGACTTCCCTTATTGCAAACAGTGAGAAACTGACAGAGGCGGTGCCAAGATAGCTGAGACTGCCCTTTCCTGAGTTTTCCTTCCTTTGTAGAGTTGTAGGGAGCAGTTTCTGGCCATTTCATGAGAAAATGCACTTTACACCATGCTACTCAAAGTGGATTGACATCCCTGGGAACTTGTTACAAATACAAATCCTAAGGCTGGACCTCAGACGTACCAGATTAGAATCTCTGGGCACGGGGCCCAGCACTCGGTTGTAATCAGCATTGCTTACTGGGCACAGCCTCATTCCTTCTAGAACCACAGCCTGCCTTCAGAATGATTTTGACCCTTTCTGGGAAGCGAGTAAGCTTGAGTCAATGTTGTACTCTGTTCTACAAGAACTTGCTCTCTAATGGAATTTATAAGTCTGGCCTTTCAAGTACAGTCCCTAAAATGGAATGCAAGCGAGGGAAAAAAAAAATCCGAGTGCCAAACAGAGAAGAATGACCTTGATGGCTAAATTGTTTTGTCTGCGTCCTGTCTACAGGCACCAAAATTTACAGAGAATAAACTAAGGGAAGGGAAAAACAATCATGTGCTCAATGCTCTTACAAGTTTGGAATAATTTTCAATTGAGCAATAATGTCGGCATATCTTCAGCCAGCATCTGTCTGTGTTCCACTACGTTTCAGTCTGTGTCTTACTCCCCTGAGGAATCAGCCCACATACACGCAGGTTAGGGATGGGAAAAACATCGATTTCATCTTCTATTTCCAGCATCTCGTTTTACATACCTGATAGTACAGAACGTGGTAGCACTGAAGCTACAGGCAGCATTTTGGGGAGAAGGTAGAGTTGTCTTCTATGCTTGGCTTCAAAACTGTTGCAAATATTGCAAACACAGTAAATAAGACATATCTCATAAAATTCCCAGTAGAATATAGAAAACAATCAAATAAAAAATTGTGTGTGTATATGTGTGTGTGTGTATAGATATACATACAGACACGCACATATGTATGTAGTATATGTTTTCACATATATACAGGGTGTCCACAAAGTTCGTGTGCAATTTAAAATAGTCACCTATTTCATGCACACCCTGTGTATGTGTGTGTGTGCATCTATATAGGAATACACACAATTTTAATTCTATGAAGGAAAATAAAGCAGGGATGTAGGGGTAGAAAATGGTGTGGTCAAAAGTGCTATCTTAATCATAATGGGTGGTAAAGGCCTCTTTCCTATTTACGCATAGAGCTGAATAAAATGAGAGATGCGTGGTATACGGGGGGATAACTTACCAGAAGAAATAGCAAGAGCATAAGACTTTGTTCTAATCTTATATAAACTCTACACTAATAATTTCTAAATAAACAAAAGCAAATACGTTGAAGATATTTTGCACTGATTCAATTTATGACACTTGAAAAAAGGAAGCCATAACTTTATTGACCAAAAAGAGAGATCTTTAGTGACCCATTCTGAATTTAAACCAAAATTTCTCTAACTTCAAAGTTCAGATATTTTCACCTTCAAATCAACCACATCACTAACAACATAGATATGAAAATGAAATAAGAAGACAATGGCTTACAGTACATACATTCTTTTTTGACTAAAGAGGCATACTTGAATTTATAAATAATTCAGATTAGAATTTTTAAAAAGATAGTTGAAGGTTTCAGAAAATAAGCCACATTTGCTCCAGTGTTTCTATATTTACTCAGAAAGCAGGTCAGTAGCTTGGGAGACACAGAGATGCTGGGGAGATCTGTTTTCTTCTCATTTTTCAGATGGGGTTGAAATGTTTTTAAGGGCTAGAAGCTGGCACAGTGGCCGAAAGAAAACTGAGGTGCAAATGATCCGAGATATGAGTTCAAACTGCAGTTCCTACCAGCTGGAGTCCACAAGACAAGTCATTTAGTCTCTCTGAAGGCACGATCACCTCCTATAAAACTGAGGGGCTGGCTTAGCTGGCTGTATGGTTTCTTACAGCTTTATAATTCACTGGTCTAGAGAATCATTAGGGATGGTCACTATGACTCCCTAAGGGAAAGATCCTATCTCCCATCCCATCAAAGAACCCATGTGTTTCAGACACTCTGTATACTATAACAGTGCATCTAATAAAAATAAAGCTATTTTTCTCCAGTTTATAAAATTTCTAACTTCAAGAAAAAATGAATCTGCCCAGGAAACACACCGTGCAAAGGTAGTTCACCAGTGTATGTTACATCCTCAGTGCTCACTATTGCCAGAGAACTCAGCTGAGCCAGGATTGGGGTGTTCTATTGCCGGTGCTCTGTACCGGGGGTCACAGGGTCAGAGGCGGGACAGAGAACAGGAAGAGTGAGGCCTGAACAGAGCCGTATGTCCTCCTAAATGACTGAGAGTGATTTCCCCAGAAAGGCTAAGGAGGGTGGTACCCAGTCTGCACAGGAATTGGTGAGTCTCCCGACTAAGGTAGGTATCACACTGCTGTTATGCTTACACCTGTCAGGAACACACCTTCACGTTACACACGGCCTAATGGAGGAAAAAATGACTTAGGTGGAATGAATCCCCCCACTGATAGTGATTTCTTAATTTTGTGGAGCAAAGTTAAGATTTCTTAATTTTGTTTTTGAGAATCCTATTTATCCGGCTCTTCCTCCACAAGGAAGTACATGTTATGCACATTAAGTACAAAGTTTTGCATACAATTTAAAGGGCTTCAGAGAATCCTTCCAGTCTATTCTAGTTCTTCACAGACTGACAAGATAAGAATGCCTCATCTAAGAAGAAAAAATTAAGGGTTTATGACAACAGGCAAAATTCAGGCACAAGACAAAGGTGCCTATTTTTTCCATCAAATAGACGGAAAGGACAAGAGACCAGCCTTGACTGTCTCTGTCGTCTCAGCAGCCCTGGGTCCTGACCACGGAATGAAGTCAACAACTTTAGGCAGTGGCCCTTGGTGGAAGAGGAGGGAGCGTGGGAGGGAAAAGGAGGAGAGCGCTAGAGGGAGGGCCAGGGAGGAGAAAGGGAAAGCGTGGGACGGGAGAATGAAGGATTTGAGGATTTTGTGGTGAATGTTACTTAGAAAAAAATACTGTTGAGGTTAGAGGGGGGTAGAATAAAAGATTTTGTGCTCACAGCTAAAGTCAGAGAGACACAAATACGAATCCTGTTCCTTCCCCATAGCAGCTAATGACTCTGGGTAAGTTCCTCTCTGCCCCTCAGCTGTCTTCTTAGTGAAAGCGGAGATGATGGGAATGTCTACAGGGTTTTTGTGGGGACGGAAGGAGCTCATAGACTAAAAAAAACACTTAGCACAGTGTCTGGCAGGTAAGAAGTGTCAATAAGGGGGGTATTTATCAACAACAGAAAGATATGACCTACATAGGGTGGCACTTTCTGCAACAGTTATAGCCTAAAATATAATTTGAAAGATAAACTAAATTAGAAAAGAAAATTATCATTTTTTTAGTATTAGAATCATATATAATTCAAAAAAACTGAAGATTAATTTATAAATCAAAAAATCTGGAAGAAAGACAAAAAAAGAAAACATTTGTTCATCAATACCAAGTTGTTTCTATTTCCCTAAGGAGGGAATATTAATACTAATAGTAATATTAAAGCAGAGTTATAATTAATGGGAAAGTACTCACTTCTAGAGATTATCAAAAATCGGAAATTAGAATTGTGGGCTTTGTTCTTGGCCGTGCATTTTCCATAAATTCATGCATAGTTTAGCCACCCTTTTTTATTAGTTAATGTTTAATTTTTTCTCACTAGAATGTTTGTCTTTCTATAGCACATATATCCAGTTTATATGAGTGTTTTAAAAGTGATTTCATTCACTGGACTCCAAATTCTTTTAAAGCTGTGTTATCAATAATGTCATTTATCTAGTCTCAATAATTATCTGTGTTTAGTGTAACTCCCCACCAATCACTAGTCTCCAACCACCTAGAGTCTAGGGGTTCTCAACTTGTAACTGTATTAAAGGGTCATGGCTTTAGGAAGGTTGAGAACCACTGACCCAGATGGACAAATCAAAGCATTTCTATGTGTGGTTGGACTATTACTCTACATGTACATTTGAATTAATATTCACCTTACGTAGGTATTGTTTTGATCATACTATATATTATCTCTTATTATGCAAAGCTAGATGATGTTATAAATTATAAAAGTATAGGAGCTGACTGGCAGTTTACTGATCTATAGGGTATTAACTATTATTTTTTTAGTACCTGAATGAGTCAGGCTGTTTGGCAGATATTTTATATAAATTATTATTAATATTGCTGATCTTTAAAATACTTCTAAAAATATATATTATTACTGTTGTCATTTTATAGATGATTCAACAGGGGCTTCAAGAAAACAAAGCTGAGAAGCAATGCATGTCTACCTGAACCTGACACCTGCATCCTCATTCCTTCTCCTATGGTGCACAAGTTCAAGATTATTCTCAGTAATTTTTAATACGATAGGAAAATTTAGACAATCTCAGGTAGAGTGTCATAAGTGAATTTTGGCTGGGAATGGAATTTCTCACTGCACTTTGTATCATATTTTATAACACTCGCATGACAGTTATTTATATCAGGGACCATATCTTCCTTATGTAAGCACAGACTGAGTCTAAATTTTATTTCTGTGCTGAGTAGACATCCAAACTCTCATTGAATGAATGAATAGTTTTAAAGGAGCCCTGGAAACAGCTAAGAGATCATACATGGCCCAGACTGACCCGCTCACCCCTCCCACTCCTCACCCACTTCCCCACCTCCCTGGGTAAGAGTGAGTAGATGTGACAGAGAATATGGTGGCCAGGAGAAAATCTGAGGGAGAGAGGAAGCACCAGTCACAGAGGCTTCCCCACACCACTTCCTCTTCCAAAATGACTTTTTGGGCTGCCCATGACTTTTCTCCTGAGACGTCTCTAGTGTCTTAATCTCCTTTAATCTCCTAATCTAGCATCTGTTTTTAGCAATGTGTTAGTGCTGAATGAATTGGCCTGCTGAACAGTGCATTCAACAAACAGCTTGGAAACCCATATTCCAGCCTGGTTTTCCCTGGGACCGACCAAGTACTCACAACTCTGCACACACTGTAATGTGCCCCTTTCCCCTTAAACTTAAGAAAAGTGGTGGGGCCGGGCAGGGTGTGTAGGACCTTTAACAGGGACAGGGAAGAGCTCTTTTTATTAGTTGATAGATTAGTTTGCTTGAGTATTTGAGGTGTTGGGGATCATAAAATTGAAAAATTCAAAGCGGCAAATTGAGGGAACACTCCTATGTCCTAGAAAAAGAAGTAGTGCTGATCCTAAGGTGACATATAACAAATTCAAATCAAGTGGTTTTCTGAGCAGAGCTCTCCTACACCATGTCAAATAGGATGTATATGTGCTTATAAAGAAATCAAACCTTACCCAAAAGAAGCAAAAAGCCAACATAAGGAAAAATAGAAAGGTTTTTAAAATGAATGCTGTCGAAGTCAATCTAACAAATAACTACACCTAGCAATTGTGAAAAGTTATTTTTTTAGAAATAGATTGGTGGTTGTTTTTTCCAGAAGTTTACTTGTTTCATTTCTTTTTAATTTATTCATAGGAGGACTTTGCAGAGAAAAAACTTATAGTTGTATTAGAGTTTGGAGCTAGTGCATCATATAAACAATTCAATTTAAGAATATACTCATTTAGGGAATAAAAATAGCAGAAGCTAAACTTGGCCCAGAAAATTAAGAACATCATCTCCAAAATAATATTCTCCAAAGCTAAGAATAATCCATTATGTTTACTGAGGAGTGTTAGATTCTAATGACTGTCTCAAATGTCTACCTGATGCTTCCCATGTAATTCCTTCTGCTGGGCAAGGACTGTTTTCTATCTGTTATCCCAAAGCTGGTTGAATTCTCTTTTGTAATAATCTTTGGGAATTCAAAGAAGCCTGTGAGTCATCAGGACTCATTACAATGAGTGTGGAATTTCATTTCCTAGAGATTATGAAGAATGCAGCACACATCTGTGGTCTGTTAAACTCAGGATATAATTTTGGGTATAGGCAAAGGATGGTTTCAGTGGCCTTTTAAGATGTCCTTTATGTGTACTTAAGATTCAAGCCCTCAGGATTCGGCCTACTCAGCCACCTTTGAAAAGCATTACGGATGTGGTCACATTTTAGGCAGAAAAGCAGAAATGTTTCAAATACTATGACTGCATTAAGAAGTAGAGCATTACTTTAAATTAGCACCAGGATTTCAAATTATTAAAAACAGGCATCAGTGTTTGTCTGATGGGTCCTGGTGGGCTAGACCCCATTCTCCAGACCCATACGTATCAAATAAAAGCTTTCCAACTCTTTGTGGCTTATCTGGTATATCTATGAGAAACCAGCAAGGACCTTATAAGCTGGCAGAGTGTGAAGCTCATTTACAGAAAGTCCGCACCCTGGCCTTATTTTTAAGGTCTTATCTTTGAGTTCCTGAAGGGTGGAGCCCCCCAGCCAAGCTTTTGTGTTCAATGTCTGACTTACTCCCTGTTCACTTATAATTTTTCTGATGTCAACTCGAAAATTATTTGGGAAAAAGGGGAATAAATTGTTTTTAGTAATAAATAAAAAATATGGGGCTGATTTTCTTTTCTTTCTTTTTTGTTAGAAAAAAGTCTCTTCCCTGCTCAAATTTTCCCTTTCTCAAATATACGGTTGCCATCAATGATCAATAGTCATGTCTCAGAGTCTCCATGGGGCCAACTCTGGACAGCTGAAGAAAAATACAAGGCAGCAATCCTCCCATGACCCTGGCTGCCTGTGTCCCACCCACCTTTCTCAGTCACTCAAGGTTAAAATCTTGGCTTCCTGGCTCTTCACCCACTCTACAAGGTCAGTTGAGTTTTTATTAAGGAAAATGGCTCCCAATCCTCTTGTGCCTCATTTCAACATCGTGAACATCAAGGAGTCAAATATTTGAGTGTTATGAGTAAGAAAACATTGTGTGGAACTGCACCCTGTGAGAAGCCCCCAACTGTGGGAGATTTCAGCACTTCAGCAAGTTGTGATTCTGGGCCTGAGAGCCAGGAGACCACTAACGAAGTGTCATCCACAGATGTGTCTTTACTTCTGAACACTGCCACGTGACTTCCTACTTCCTCTTCCTAAGTCCCCTTCTGCTCAACCTTTTGAAAATTGTGTTCCATTTTCATTTCCCAAATCTGTGCATGAGGGTAGAAAATGGCTCTATCACAGGTGCCACCCTGCTAAATGCACACCTTTCACTGGAGGTAAAAAAACCTTTTGAGGGTTGTCCTGGCTCTTTTCCTCAGAGGAGGGAAAGGGAGCTAGAGTTTTAATAAGCATATGACTTTACTGATAAGGCACACAGTAAGTAGTTGAATAAATTTAAAACAATGCCAAGTTGGATAGTCTCATACACAAGTCATTTCATTCTTGTGCAGATGTTTTTATAGGACAGAGTCCCAGAAATGCGATTGTTAAGCCAAGGGATAAACGCATCTCTAATTCTGTTAAATATCTTCATATCTCCCCTGCACCTTAAAGACTCCACTTTACAACCCTTAGAAATAGATGAGAGTGGTTTGTTTCACTCAACTTTGCAATGGAGTATGATATCAAACTGCTGGGTTTTAGAAAGTCTTCTTACTACAGTTCAAATATATGTTGTTATGAGTGAAGTGACCATGTGTTTAAGAGCCATTTGTATACTTGCTTCAATTTCTGCATTTGGCAAAAGATATTTTGTAATCCAAAGCACTGTTCCTTTACCTTCAAGTCCTGTGGTAGCCCACCCATCACCAATATACAAAATGAATACTACTGGTGCATTTTCTGGGACTGAATGGGGGTGGATGTGGCATATGTGTCAGTAGAGCAAAGGTCCGGGGAGGCTTCAGACCTCCCACGCCAGTCTGTAGTTATTGGTTTGATGGGAACTGTGAAGGTGACTCTCCAAAGAGTAAAGAGGGGTTGCTTGGTCTGTAGATTTACATCCTGTGCTATTTTGAGATAGTACTGGGATGATTTGTCTTCTCTTCTTTCTAAAATATAGCATTCACAGTTGTGTAAGTTGTGTTAATATTAATAAAAGAAAAAGAAGGAGAGAGAGAAGAAAGGAGGGGAAATATTAAGAACAATTTCCACATCCAGCGGTGTGGTTTACGAAGCTTCATCTCCAGACATATTCTGTGACATAAAAATGGTCCTGTGTTTATTTTTGACAAACGTGGAATACTGAGGGGCCTGATGACATGCCTCCCCTTCAGATTGCCATTAGAAATACTCCCCCAAATGTTTAAGATCAGGCAATGGTGGCACAGGGAAGTGCTCTTAATGGGTGAATAGTGAATACAACTTCTATTAACTATTAATTAAAAAAAAATTCTGTTCTCAAATCCATGTGGGAAATGGTGAGATAAATAAAAAAAGCAACAGGCTTTTGTATTGCAAGACCTTTCGAAGCCTTTATTGTGCAGTGGAGTTAAAGTAGTCAGTATCTTCTGCTGTAATTTGGCTGCAAAACCTCCTTCTCCCCTCGTCCCCAAATCATCAAGGGTCCAGTATCGTGGTAATGTCAGGGAGATAGCACCTAGCTTGGCAATCCAGATGAGTTTGAATTCTGACCACAGTGAGGATAACGTTCCTAGTCTCAGGACCTCTGTGCTTAAGTTGCTCTTCTCTCTCAGTTCTTGCTTTGACCTACAAGGTGGGGCACACTGCAGAAGGCATCCTGGCAGTCTTGATTTGGGCTCGATTGTGGCTCCCTTGGTTCATTTCAAGGGCACTCTCAGAGGATGTGAGAAATGACACTTCTCTAATGACACAAGGAAGAGCCTGAGAAAGACTGGAGATTTCCTCGTACAAGACGTCACAGAGATCTTCGTGCTAATCCCCATTCTGCCTACAGATGGGAAAGCCACTCGCTTATTAACTGTCATGAACTTGCCCCTCTAGGTAGTGGTCCGGGCTTCGGTCAGGGCACTAAGATGCTTTCACTTTACTTTGCACAGGGCGCATATAACAAACGCCTTTCTGCTGCTCCAGGCCATCACGTAAGTGTCAGAATAAACTCACGCAAGGTGCCAACAGTTCTGTTTCTATGGCATTTGCTTTAGAATGGTATTATATGCCATTTTATTATAATAAAGATTCTGATCTATCGATGTCACTAAATTATTAACATTTCATGAGTTTGATAAATGCCACCAAGTGGGATTTGTTGGAAAAGCTCGATGCTCTGCTTGGCTCTTTGCTTCTTCATTTGCAAACACGTCCTGAGCTTACACTAAGCCAATCGCTCTGCTCAGGCCTCCAGAGTTAGAGACATAGATAGTGGAAAACATGGTGTTTTTCTGAATGTTCTGCCGCACTCCCTGAAAGAAGCAGCCATGATGCCTCTTCTTCCAGGAAGCCTCCGTGACACTCCCCTCACCTGAGTCTGGATTATGCGTTCCACCTACCTCACCCTGCCCCATCCCCATTCCCCAAGAGCTCCTTCTACAGAAATCCAACATTACACAGAGATATTGCCCCACGCCTGCCTCCCTCCTCGAGGAGAAAGACTAATTCCTTAACCTCCATGCCCTCATTATCTACTGCAGAGACTACCACCTACACGGCACTCAGATTTATGACTGAGTGATTGAATCAACGTATGAAAAAACAACCGCTGATCTCAAAGACCACATCGATCTACTTCAGCTTTTCTAAGTGTCTTAAAAAACCCACGATGCATTTATGATGCTTTAAATAAGAATTATACGAGTATCTCTAAAAATTTTTCAAAATAAAAAGACATTTTCAAATTGCCTTTCAAAACTGATCTAGATAATATTGAAATAATCTGATGCTGGTCTCCAAATCAGTCATGGGCCTGTGTAGCGAGGGGTCCATCCATTGGGCAAGGCTGACACACAGCAAGCAGAGGTTGCAGCACTTTCCTCTGTCGGAATCCACCTGCTGTCCTAGGCTGTCACCTCTCTCTTCTCTCCACCTTCCACACACCTTGTGAATGAGGCCAGAAACCATTGGGAGGCAACAGCGGCCATCTTTCTAGTTTAATTACAGAAACACAACCCCTACATCTCCTTAAGCCACAATTATATATAAAAAAGAAGAGGGACATGCCATGCTTCTCATCACCAAACATCTTGCCTTATTGGAAACAAGGACAGTCCCCAAGTATTCAGACTCTCATTATAATAAACCCTGCTCAGCTTTTCAGCTCCATCTACACAATTCAAGCACGAGAACTTTTATGAACACAGGTATATGGAAGTAGGAGGCATATAAAAGGGACTTCCTGCTTCATCCAAACTGATAGACTTCAAAGCATATTTTCATGATTATCATGTACCCCAGAATAGACATTCTAAAATATCTTTAAATGTTTTTAAAGAGAGGATATAAACAGAAATGTTTCTGTAGAAGTAACCTCTTCACATCATTCACCACCAGCACATAAAATGCCAAGCTACATCCCTAGATGCCAGCCACTGGCTTACACGGCAATCTCTTGGTGGGCATCGCTCACTCTCTTTAAGGAAAGTCAGCTGCTGGTTTCTCTCCCTCCCTTTTCCTCTCCCCTCTGTCTTTTAACTTCAGGGAGACTTAAGATGCTTGGAAGACAGATCTTTGCTTTTGAGTCGCATGGTTTCTCTCTGCTGCCAGATAGTTTATCCCAATGTGTTTGTATACAAAAAGGGAAATCCATCGGAACATTATTTTCATTCAGTCAGTGAACGCCAAAAAATACATGCAACTGCGTAAAAGAAAAAAAATATTAAATAAATAAAGGGTCTGATTTTGACCTAGCTTTCATTCCTGTTATGAATGGGGAAACTAGAAGAAGGTTGAAGAAAGAATTCTTTTTTTATTTTTTTTTTTTACTGTTTTTTGGCCAGGGCTGGGTTTCAACCTGCCATCTCTGGCATATGGGGCTGGTGCCCCACTCCTTTGAGCCACAGGTGCCGCCAGCAAAGCATTCTTCCATCCACTTATGCACTCATTCATGCATTATTCATTCAAGAAAAATTTAGTGACTGTTGGAGGTTTTAAAATAATTCTTCAAATGCATATAATATTTAAAATTAGAACCAGGGCCGATTAAAAAAAAAAAACAACAAAGCACAACCTACCACATTGTGCTTATATTTAAATATATCCTAAGAATGAAGTTCCAGAAACATCTGCTTCCCACACAGACATTTTCATGGATATCTTGACAGCAAAAAACAGTGCTTGCTATAGTTTAAGGCACTTGGGAACATAAAAGGCAATGCATATAACATACATCTTCCAAATTTTGTTTTTTTCTTCATTGAAGCATTGAGAAAAACACCAAGAGATTAAGAATAAGAAAATCCTAATGTTGGTCAAAGTTTGGGACTTAGCTTTATATAATGTTCTTTATACCCTTCACTTTGTGAAACTATTTGAGGATCAACTAAATCAAATGATGTAACAACCAATTGGTCTATTCTTGTCATCACTCACTCAACTCAATATTCATTCATTCACTCAACAAGCTCTACAATGGCCTAAGACCTGTCTTTTTTTTTTTTTTTTTTTTTTTTTGTGGAGACAGAGTCTCACTCGATTGCCCTTGGTAGAGTGCCATGGTGTCACACTGCTCACAGCAACCTCCAACTCCTGGGCCTAGGCGATTCTCTTGCCTCAGCCTCCTGAGTAGCTGGGACTACAGGTGCCCGCCACAACGCCTGGCTATTTTTCTGTTTTGCAGTTCGGCCGAGGCTGGGTTTGAACCCACCACCTTCGGCACATGGGACCGGCGCCCTACTCGCTGAGCCACAGGCGCCGCCCCCAAGACCTGTCTTAATTGCAGCTAAGAATATAACAATAAAACAAAAAAATTCCCCTGTTCTCATGGGCATAAAATGCTAATAAAATGATTATACTCATGGATTTATAATGACAGGCTGAAGTGTGTTCTCAAGGTAGGCCATGCTTCTACAAGCTTAACTAAGGAAACCACAAAGACAGGAACAGAGAGGCCCGGGGTGGTGGCTCATGCCTATAATCTTAGCACTTTTGGAAGCTGAGGGAAAGGGATTGCTTTTGAGGCCAGAAGTTTGAGTTGGGCCTGAGTAGTATAGCAAGACACCTTCTCTAAAATATCTTTACAATTTAGCTACTATGTTTGGCATCTTGTGCCTGAGGTCCCATCTATTCAGACTGAGGCAGGAGGATTGCTTGAGCCCAGGAGTTGGAGGGCTCCGTAACCTACAATGACACCATGCCCTGGGCAGCAGAGGGAGACTTTGTACAATAAACATAAAAGAAAGACAGAGACATGGGGAGGTTTCTCAGAGCATGAGACACTTTATATCAGAGAGGCAAATGAGAGATGGTCAAAAGCTAAGGGTGGGTGGGGGTGGAACATTTCTCTGTGCAAAAGCCTTAGAAAAGGAGACAGCACTACTGTTAGGAGGAACTGAAAGAAGGCCAATGTATGAAGCTGGGGCTGGGCAGGAAGGAAGCGAAAGTGAAGCTCAAAGTGCAGAAGGGGTTTCTAGCATGTATGTAGCTATGGAGCAGTGGGAATGTGCTAGTTCAAAGGGAAGTGGGCTGCAAATATACAATACACACTTTATTTTGAAGGCTATGTGAAAGAAATAAAAATATTTTAGTAATTTTTAACATTTATTACTTATTCATTATATTAAAGTGACATTTTGGGGGATAATTTGGGTTCAATAAAATATATTTCTAAAATTAACTTCACCTTTTTCTTTTTGCTTTTTAAAGATGACTCCTAGAAAATTTAGTTGCATACATGACTCATACTTTTCTTGGATGGTGTTGGTAATACATGCGGCACCTTTTAAGTCTAGACAGGGGTTTTTAAGCTGGGCATGACGGGAAGCAGCACTGGGTGGCCTGATGAAGAGGGATCCAGGGATCTTTTCAGCTTCTGGGAGAAGGGGAAGAGACTAAAAGGCAGCTGACGGGGAGGAAGGCAGCCAGCTGCATATACAGGCTGTCCATAAAGTTCGTGTGCAATTGCACACAAGTTTTATGGACACCCTGTTTGTTACAATGGTTTAGTTTAGGGACAAAAAGTAAAGTTAAGAAATGATTTAATGATAAAGATAATAAAAAAATTAAAAAAAAAAAGAAAAGTAGGGCGATGTGGAAGATACGTGGAAGGAAACCATCAACGGGCCCTCGGAGTCAACTGTATGTTGTACTGAGATCCTTTGAGATGGCAGAAATGAAACTAAATGGTGTAGCACTGTAAGTCCTATACTGGACATGGGAATTCAATGCAGTGGGAATACAAGTAAAAAGCAAAGATGTGCTTTACATCAGATAACATATTATTGCCGTTGCTGCTTATGTTTCAAGGTAGACTTCACTAAAGATCAGGTTCTAACAACACATGAAGAAACTGAATTCAGGTTGGAATGTTAAATATCTTTTAACCAGAGTCGAACTTCAATAAACAAATGCATAATGAGTATTGACTATGTACAAGGGTCTGTAGGAAGGCTGCTCTTGAGAAGGGAAAGAAAGGAAACTAACATTTACTCAGTGCCCACTCTCACGAGGCTGGAGTTTTATGTGTTGAATTTATTTAATCATCTCAAAAACCTTACAAGATCATATGATTATTCCCATTTTAGAGACACGTAAACTGATGCTCAAAGGAGTTAAAAAATTGATTGAAGTTCCAAGAAGACCAGGAACTATTTTGATTTTGCTCCCTACTCTATCCCTAAAACCCAATACTGCCAAACATATACTGGTTAGTTAATCTGTGATGGAATTAATGAACACGGCTAAACAGTTCACAAAACAGAGAGCCAAGTTCCAACCCTGCTGTTCACATGGTATTGAAGTTGAAGCTTTAAAGCAATAAACAGAATTAGGAATAGCTTATATATTTATATGTGGTTAAACTAACAGGTACTTATGTAAGAGGTACTTATGTAAAGATATCTGAGAGGTGGTTATCCTGCACCTGGTTGAATAATAATGATAATCACTTTCTGAGAACTTGCTATGAGCCAGCCACTTTTCTAAGCACTTTACTGGTATTATTCAAGCCTCATTATCAGCAACCCTTTTGGGTAGGCATTATTATTTCTCTCATTTTATACATTGGGAAACTGAGGCACATAAAAGTTCAGTCACTAGCTAAAGATCACACAGCTGGTAAGGTGTTAAACCCAAGGAACTCTAAATGTGGACTCCACTCACACTCTTCACCACTGTAACACTCAGCCCTCTCACTCCATGAGACTCCAGCTCTTACAAAGACCCCCACCCCAAATTAGGGCAAAGTTTGCTTTCCTGACGTTGGACCAGCGCCCCACAGTGTGACGGCTTATCAGGACACTCCCTTGTAAATCTAGGAAATCATTGGAGGTTACACAGAGAGTCAGACATTTGAAGAGTCACTATCAAATGAGGATAAAAATAGCCTGTGGACCTTGTGCTGATGTCATTCAATGAAAAGTGCAAATTTATCTGGGGTCTTTACACTGGCAGGTGGTTGTTATTTGCCTATGATGACATCACATAGAGGAGAGAAAAGAGGTACAGCAAAAAGAGTCTGAGTAAGTTGATGATTTCCCAACAGCAGAAAAGCAGAAACCATCTCAGTAGGGTGTAAACAGTGAATTGAGGAGACCCTTGTTCACTAATGGAGCTTAACAGTTTAGATAGTCTCCAAACACACTGGGCACTAAGTGCTTGCTAGCAGTTCGGATAATGAATTGGATGGTTATGGCCAGCCAACCAGGCCTTTGACGTGTGCTGGTTACTTTTAGGGTTAAATTACAAGTTTTCGACTGTGATGTAAAAGGGCCTTGTGCTCTAATTCGGAATCTGTAGAGCACATATGGATCTCTAGATGAACACTTCACTTGTTTCAATACTTTAAAGTTGTCAAGCACATAGTAGAATTCAGGAGCAAACCTTTTTAAAAAAGAAATAGTCTTAGCGTTACTGAGAAAAATTTAAAATAAGATTCAGGGCCTGGCAGTTTATTAAAGGGACTTGGTAGGGTGCCTCATCGAGACAGTCTGAAGTGCAATCAAGACCTCTGTGTGAAGTGGTCTCATCTATATGGTGCCTCACTGGCCATAGACTCAGAGCGGCGTGATGTCTCTCTACTTAACACTGTCCCCTGCAGTCCCTGGGAATCAGGGAAGTGGACTAGATGCCCATGAGTTAAGTGGCGAAACAGAATGGGTAGAGAGGACTGTTCCTGCTCACTCAGCACCCCGATAAGTCACTCTGTCCCAGGGCTGTCATCAAACTTACCACACTATATTATAATTGCTTATCTAATTGTTCTTCTCTATTGGACTAAAAACTACAAGAAGGCAAATCCTACATCGCTCTTTCTTATTACGGCATGCCTAGAGTCTCATGCAGTGCCTGGCACTTAGGAGGCACTCGACACAGAGTTGCATGAATGAACAAAACTACTTTTGCACATTACATTAAATATGGTCAGTAAATAAACACCTTTAGAAAATTTTATGAAAGCAGCGTTCTAGAATAGTATTCTTCAAACCATTTCTGATGGCTTATGAAAGTATACTAACATATAGATGGCAATTCTGAAAACCAAAAAATAAGAATGATATTAATAATAAATATTAGGGGAAAGAGTGGAGGAGGAAGTAGGGGAATGATAACAGAAGGATTTACTTGAGATGGTCAGAAATGAAGAAATTTAAAAAGGCATTTAACAAAATTTGGTCAGATAGACATATTGCATTTGAGGAGAAAAGATTAGAAATTGATACGTTGCAGAAAGGTGTTACTTCTTCACATGTTTTGTGTTTTGCAATACAAAACAAAGAGAAATACACATTTTCTCCTGAAAATCACCTGAAAAAAGATACTTTGAGACACATATTGCCCTTTCTTTGACAATTATTTCCTTCTTTTAAGTGCTGTATAAATTTTTTTTTTTTTGAGACAGAGCCTTAAGCTGTCACCCTGGATAGAGTGCGGTGGCATCATAGCTCACAGCAACCTCCAGTTCCTGGGCTCAAGTGAGTCTCCTCCCTCTGCCTCCCAAGTAGCTGGGACTACAGGCGCCCGCCACAACGCCTGGCCGTTTTTTGATTGCAGCTGTCATTGTTGTTTGGCGGGCCCAGGCTGGATTCGAACCCTCCAACTGAGGTGTACGTGGCTGGCGCCTTAGCCTGCTGAGCCATAGGCACCTAGCCTGTATCAATTTTTTTGTATTTGTCACAATACTTTGCTTGATTTCATTCAAACTAAATGTAGCTGCAACTTAAATCATCCCTCAAGAGTGAATCTATATGAATTGGCTCCCTGAGATGGAAGGAGGCTAAGATGAAGACGGTTGGAACCTGGCCCACTTTCACAGCGCTCCCAGGTAAAACGACAGCCAGAGACAAAAACCAATGATGGCAATTCAATCTTTGCCCAAGGGGGAAATTTTAAAGAAAGTTAAAGATTCTTCTAGTAGGTTGTGTTTCTTACATATTTTTTTCTCTTAGAAGATATAAGTATTGGAAACCTGGATTAACTTCACCATGTGTGTAATGGGATTTTTTTCAATGTTATTTTTAAGCCTTTTAAGGCATCTGCTCTCTCTCTCTTCCTACCTTTCACCTAATATGGGGGCGTTAACACCTCTCTGTGGGTGTCACACAGGTACTGGAAGTTTAACAGTAAAGGACTCCGTAGTTTCCATCTTGATGAGTGTACATTTACTCAAGGTGGTGACCTTGGCATCATTGACTTTCAGGTCTTTCTCCCACTTTCTTCTTTCATCTGACCCTACCATGACAGATATCAAGTCTAGTCTAAATATGCTTTAAATCTACACCTTTCTACAGCCATTTCTGCTTTGTTCCATTTACATTAATAACTCCCTACACGTTTTCTTTTCCTCCAGTTCCTCCATCATCCGCCACATTACGGCATAATTATCTTTCTGAAATAAACACCCAGTCATGTTACGTTCCTGTTTACAAAGCTGTGTGGTTCTCTGTTGCTTCGTCACAACCCCAAAGAACAGCATTATCCGGGTCTTCACTGCGTTTCCTCTTCATCTCGCAATTTACCCTTAACAAGTGCTGCCCAACCACACAAGTCCGTAAGTAAAAACAGGTTCCATGACAGCAGGAACAAACAGTATTTCTGTGGCTTTGTTTCTGCTGAATTTGCAGGATTGACAACCCCTTCGAATTTCCCTCAGCCGGTTCTTGGATAGTTCAAAGAGAACTTTTGTTCCCCTGTCGAATTTCATAATCTTATAAAAGTCACATTCAATGCCAGATATATAGTATTACTTCATGAGAAATTTTACCTTAAAAAAATGAGTAAAAAAATGATGTTTAAGGGATGGATTATAAATTAGTGGAAGTTCTGTAGTTTTTCTTAGAATGGTGTCTGTTAGTCCTATCATCCCCTATAGATCCCGCTTTCTAATGAATATTTTATAACATACTTCTTTAACATCCTGAAATGATATTCCTAGATAATTGAACTTCACGACATCTCTAAAGGCAAATATACACAAATAATGCCCAGATTGTAATATACATGAGAAATACAGGAAATTCGTTTATAATAAAATATCATGTGTTTAAATATTTCATTTTCCAATAATGATCACCCTAGATAGATGTTTATATTTTCTTATTATGAATAATTTTGGACATAAGAGAAAAGATTCAAAGCCATTCTGTCTAAGAGGTTTTGGAAAATGAAAATGTATAGTTGTGTCCCCAAAACCCAAAAACAAAAGCCAGCGTTAGTATAATTAGTGACAGCCCAGATTTATTTGAATATGAAAAACCAAAGGGCAAAGAACCTTAAAGTGAGAATAGCATAACCTACACAAATCACCAGCTGTCACAGTGAGGAAAAGAAGAAACAGTTTATTGCTGGGCAACCAATTGTTTTTTAAATGTGTAGTATATATAGGGTGGCAAATACAAAATCTTTCAAATGGTATATAAGTTAATATTTAATTATTAATAATGCATTATGTTAACAAAATTACATGCCTTCATATGACAGTTATCCTTGAAAATCAGTACAGACACGTTGTACTGGTGACTAAGATACCACAGCTGGTATTGCCTTGGGTAATGTGACTTTGCAAAACTGCAAGCAATTCTTGGCAAAGTTGTAAACCAGTAAAATATGATGTTCTCTTGATTTATATTATATTTATCTCCCTCAAACATTCAGTATATATCAAAACACTGTCAAAACTGAATTTTTATAGACATTAAATGCTATTGCTCCCATAATTATTAACTGAATTTGTACCTCAGGGGATTTCTTGGGAGAAACGGAGTGACTTGGAACTCATGAAACTGAGACTGTCCTATGCCATGCAGTGTATCCAGCGCCCTAGTCCCCACTCACCAAATGTCATTCTGTTCTCTCTCAAGTCAAAGAACAACTGTGAAACGCCCCACAAATATACAAAATCATCCCCTCACCACCACCACCCCCCCCAGGAGGTACAGCTTTCACTCAGGACACTACAGGCTTAGGACTCTTCTGTATCAAATTTGCACACCTGGTCTAAGCGAATGAGATAGATTTTACTGGGGAAGATTGGCATAAGATGAGTATCACAGTCATTCTTTTCCATATAAGTAAATATCAGAAATGCAAAACTCTACTTTCAGTCAATGACATAAATCATTCATTCTACATGGTTTCTTTTTTAGTTAAAAGTGAAAGCTTGTTTCCAAAATGATAAGAAACAACCAATAAAAAAAAATTACCCTACCTCATTTAATGATGATGATGATAGCTGCTAACATTTACTTAGTCATTTATTTTGTGCCACTACTAAATCACATGCTTTAAATGCAAGTTAGCTTAACAACAGCCCTCTGAGTTTGTGTGTGGAGTCTTTGGGAAGATCAGAGATAATCCATAAGGAGTTAACTGGCCCATGGTAAATGATCAAAAGACAAACACTAGTATTATTATGACATCCCAAACCACCTGAAGCAATAACTTAAAAAAAAAGCATGCCTTACCCCATGTTGGTTGTTCAAGAGTTATTTATTTACACTATAGACAATATGTTTCTTGAAATATGTATGGAAACAAGTTCATGAAAGCAAGAGACTTCCTTCAGACCTGCACCTTGGTGGCAGGTGATAATCCAGGGGCCGGTTTACATTATTTATAACTGCTTATAACCAGCTGTTCTTAGGACTGTGCCTACTGCAGAAAATATGGCTTTGTGTTTGGGCCCTGAGTTGTAACCTTCATTTCTTTAAGGTTGATTGATTGTGGACAGTCACATTATTTGCCTGTTCAGTCAGGCAAGAAATTTTCCAAGGGAAATTTATTATTATTATTTTTTCTCTGCAGCATGTATATGTGCTGAGGAATTTGAGGAGGAAAATAATGAAAGCACAATTTAAGTGATTTTAAAAAATTACTAGTTCGAATACCCTGGATTTTTTTCACCTTTTTACTTCTGTGCCTATAATGCCAAAGACAGTTTTCATTAAGAAGGTTTTTACTTTTCTCTTAATAGGATAATAAAAGTGTGCAACTCCTTGATAATACAGTTTGTTCTTAATATAGCGAAGTCGTCAGATCTAAAAGAAATAGTAGTTAATTTAAACAAAATATGTCAGTTGACTTTATTCCTCTCAATGATCAACATATGAGTTAAGAGATGGGAGTGTAAAGAAACAAAACAATTTAGAAAAAAATAGCTCTTAAATCATAAAGTCTCAAATATTTCAAACTCATTGGAATTACCTAATTACTATGAGTTTTGCTTTTTTAGGGTAATAGATTTTATGGATTCATTTAAAAAATGTAAATACAGGAAGCTGAAGAACACAGCACATAGGGAAAAAGAAAAGATTTTCATCTAAAAATCTCAACCTAATGAAATTGAAAATCTTGTCTTGTTCTTTCCTAAACAATTACTTTGTTCATATGTCCACCAGATATTTCTATTTTATTTTTTGTGCTCACATAAACATAGATTACTTTTGTGTGACAGATGACAAAGGTACCATCTGTCGTTCTTACTATCCCCATTCATTTATAAATTCAATAAGAAAAAAATAATTCAAATAATTCAAATTCAATAAATTCAATAAGAAAAAAATAATTCAAAAAATCAACTAGATTCCCATAGCTTTTTCTTTTCCTTTGCCCATTAAAGAGGAGCCTGCCCTCCAAGGAAGCCCCTTGCCTGTCATATCATTTATTAAGTCATTTTTATGTGGAAAATTAGGAGAAAAGAATGAGGAGATGAGGATAGAAAAAAAGGAAAGAGATGTGTCTCTTTTTTTGTTTATTTTATTTTATTTGTTGTTGAGGGGAAACGGAGCTGTTTCAGGATACGTGAAGCTAACAGATAGGAAAAGAAAAAAGGATTTTGCTGGGGCACATGTCTTTCTAATCAAGCAATCAGATAAAGGACTGAGTGATATTATGGTATTATTTTATTGCATGGTATTTATTCTTTCAACCTTGACCCCACTCTGGGACTGGCCCGCACTGGCCATGTTCTTCATGATTTATTTAGGGTACACATACTTCACCAATTTCAAAGTGTATTTAAATGTTTCACCATATTTGAACCTCAGAAAACTACAGAGCAGCCAGGGAAGGCATCAAACCCACATTTTACACGTGACTAAACAAAAATGATGAACATGGGACAGGAATTCAGACTTTCTACCACCCAGTTTGGTGGGCCTTCTTTCAGCCCTGTATTGATGTATCATATTTTACCCTTGTGGGTTTGTTTCAGGGCTATGTCTTTATAAATCCAAACATCTCAACAACCTGTGGAAAATAAAACCAGGGATTTCTACGTTTGGATTTATCCAGATACTTACCATTCACACATACCAGAAAAATGATTTGTTTGTATTTATTTTCACCTCGACACTGGTGGCCAAATAATTTTTTTTTCTACTCTGAGGCATAAGCACACCATTGCAGGATCTACAGTGAGGAGGCCCTGAGTCTGCTCTAGAAGATCCTTTCTGGTTTATTCCTTCGAAGGCAGAAAGCATGGGTCAGATTTCCCATTGGGCTGATGACCTGTCTATAACTACATTTGCACACATCCTTTATTTGCATTAAAATTTAGAATCTAAAAATTGTATTATTTGACTAATACAAAAAGATCCTGGAGCCAGAAAACCAGGGCTTCATTCCTCCTCAGTATAAATCTTCTGAAAACTGGTAATGAATATGCCACCTCTATCTCCATATTCCCTATTAGTAAAATTCACAAAGGTGTAATTAGAATACCTATCTTATGATGGCGCTGTTCAATGAGACTAATACACATCATTATTTAGAGCAGCAGGTAGTGTTAGCTTTTACTCTTGTCTTCATTAGTTGCTAGCACTTCCTAAAATAGTGCTGACACACAGTAGTCACAAAATAAGTGTTCACGGGATACATGTTACATGAAGCTAAGCTTTGCCTATGGGCGCTTCTAGAAGAAGTTACTTCATCAGGAAAACAAGACTATAAAACCAACGATACTGAATTCTATCTCATGAGTCTGTCAGGAGGAATAAATGGAATCATATATGTCCGAATTGCTTCATAAAGTGTGAAATACATGTTAATTATTATGTTTATTCTTTAAGTTTACCCTCACACATACCCTGTTCTGCGGATGTGATTATTTTATAGATCCTCATTTTATAGATCAGGAGACATGTTACAGAGGATTGTGCAATTCACTCAGTCTTTTAGATGGCTGGGAAGAATACTCAGACCAAAAAGTAGGTCTTTTTTTTTTTTGTCCCTCTATTTCCAGTACCTTCTTTATGACTTTTGCTCTATACAAAACTATGATCTCTCTACCACATTATTTCTGTGTGTTGTCATACTTGCTTTTTTTTTTTTTTTTTTTTTTTGGTAAGTGGCATTTGAAACTGTTGATGAAAATATAGTTTACATTTTAGGGATATTTTGTCATTGCTAAGGACTGTAAAAAAAGTATGTGGCAGCCATCCAAGGACAGCCATTAACAAGAGTAATCTATCTCATGTCCTCTTACCAGGGCTTCACTTTTCAGTTTTAGGCTATGTATTTTAGCAGTAAACACCTGAGATTATCTTTTGGCCTCTGATTCTAAGGATTGAAAGTAGGTTGTTAAAAAAGAGAACTGAATTACTGAGGTTCTGGATGATTTCATAGGGATTTTTCACAAAACCAAAGAATCCTTCAGGTGTTACCAGAGAGCCCCGCTCCCTGCCAATGTGCTGATTCCCAAAGAGAAGCTTTCACTTTGCAAAGAGCCAGATAGATGGTGTCACCTAAACAGCAGGCCCAGATCTCTCCCCTGTGCTGGAATCAGGCACCACTTCTTGTCTCCTTGCTCTATCTCCTGGTTTCAGTCTTCGTTTATTTCCTGGACATGGAACTTTAGAGTCTAGAGTTCAAAATCTGCTTCTGCCTATGTTCCCCAGCCAACCTGGAATTTCCCGTCACTAAGTGGCACTTGCCTTCTCAGACACTATCCTGACACTAGCTCTGACCTTTGCTTCACCTCTGTATTCCCGACGTCCACAAGTCCCTTTCCTCCTGACTGAGTTATCTGTTCTTTTTGATAAATACTGGCAAAATATGCTTTTAATAGAAACATAGTTTATGAAGTCATTCAGTTGAGTGTTTTCCTTGCCATACTGAAAACCAACTAACGTGAGACAAGGGTGCACACATCATCAACACACCTGCTCTGCCAGCACTGCTGGCCACCTCATCTAGGGTCTCCAGACTGCCACTGCCACCTCTACACGCAAGTCCCAAGTCTAATCAGATACGCAAGCTGTGGTCAACCCAGCACCAAGTGTAGTGAGACAATAATATCCCAGGAACTGGGTACACTGCTTCTGTTAAAGTGCAGTCTAAGATTCCACCAGCTTTTGTTCACAGCCACATCACATCACTGACTCACATGCAGCTTGAAGACAACAAAATCCTTGTATCTTGTTCACAAGAACTGGGGCTGGCCAGGTCTTCTGGATCCTTACTGGGTACTTTGTAATTTTTTTTTTTTAACTAAAATTCAGGTCTTTCTACTTATCCCTGCCAAATCTTAAATCTTTAGTTTAGGTGAAGTGTTTTTAGCCTATCAAGAACACTTCTAATTTTTAATCTATTTACATATTCCTCTCATCTTCTTTGTTATCTGTACATCTCATTACGTATTTAACCTGTTACTTCTTTTAATCATCGACAAAAGTGTGGGTGTTACTAGAGCTAAGGACAAATCCCAAACACTTTTACCAGGAACTACTTGTGGTTTGATGCTGAACCAGTTGATCATCAGAATTTCTGTGGGTGACAACTACAGACACTTCATTTTAATATCCAGGCCATGTGCACCCTTATTCACTATTAATTATATCATGAAAGATTTTTGCATCTGTTTTGCTAAATTAGTAAACTATGTCTATGTTTTTAATTTATTGACCTTGCCAAAAAATAAAAATAAATTTATTTTGATGTGGAGTCTTAAAGGAAGCTATTTTAGCTTCTCTTGAACACTGAATTCTTTTAGTAATCTGTTTGATATTCTGTATTTAAATTCATTGGAAAGCATTGGGATTTGCTAGTTTTCTTGAAAAGAACTGGAATTCTCTTTTTGTTTTTAAAACTGAGAAACATTTTGCATTATCGCTGTTCTTACCCTGTTCACATTGTCCTAGCCGAAGCCTGGCTGTTTTGGGGGTGTCTGCCACCTAAGTGCTGAAGAACACAACAACTACGTGACATTCTCCTACAGACAAGGCCACGAAGCACTAAACAGGGAACTGAAACAGCCACATATAATTTCTCAATTGTTCATGTGCATGAACGTCAACAAATCCACACTATGAAAAATAATAAATTCAGCAATGCTCGTGTTAGGAGTTTTATGTTGCCTTCTACCCCTCAGATGTCTGGGGATATTTCACTCTGTCAAATTTCAGCTGTGTAAGTAATACTTCCTGGGCTGTGGATGAGCAGTTCCCAGCGCCCTGTCCATCTATCTATGGAGTCAGCCACCTTAGTACTTGTTAACACCAATACCATGGAGTGTGCAGGGAACAAAGTGCTGGCAACTCAGTTTGGATTTTTTTTTAGCAGATCTCATCAATGTCTTTCCAGTTAAACTGTTGAATGTTTGGCCAGAGCCAATGTGAGGAATCATCATCTGTGGGTGAAACCCGGCAGCCATCCTGAGAAAGAATTGGGTATTACTGCTGATGATGTAAAGCACAAAGGAGACCGAAAACTGCTCAGAAACACCAAGGAAATAATTCTGAATTTATCCTTTGGTTTGATATCTTTGCTATAGTCCTACAAGAATAAAGATCTATGATAGGAAGACCATAGAAGATATAGAGAAGTTGAGATAACTGTAAGACCTTGTATGTTGCTGTGGGTTTTAGAATATATGGAATCAGGACATATGGCATTGTAACAGCTGTATATTATAAACGTGGGATATATTGGCAAGATATTTACAGGATGCCAGTGAAAATTCAGGACAAAGTTCTTTTTTCTCTATGTTTGTCACTGAGTCACTTTATAGGCAGGAGTGATGATGCTTTCAGAGTTTCGTTCAGGATCATAATGCAAATTGGTGAGTTCTGAAGGCTCAGACATATTTTGGTAGAAGTGAGACAGAAGAAAGATCTTTAAGGAATCAATTGACATTTCCAAACATTTTTCCAGTGCCCACCCCACTCCCAACTTCTTGTATGGCAAAGGCTTTCAAATGCCTCTTTTCTTTCCTCTTCACTTTGCCTCAAACTTGTGTGTTGGCCACACTTGCCTACTATAGTTTTTTAGGTTGACTTTGCTTTTTCCTTTAATTGACAGGCTAACCTATCCTTGAGTCTAACACAATATCTTGGTGAACATTTTATTTCTTAGATATCTTCTTATCAGACTGACTTCATCTTTTTGCTAAAAGTGAACTTAACTAAACTGATGAATTATAAAATAAGCTAAATTTACAAACTACACTAATTCAGTAAATACATTACAATGAAAACAAAGAAAGCCTCTACCATTTCTTGGAGCAGCACCTTACGAAGTTAATACCAGCTCTCTACATTTTATAATTCACAAGCAGTTTCACCCTGTGTTCTTAACTATAATAGCAGTATTAATAATACTATATTACCTTTACCATTTCCATTCTACAAGTAAAGAAACTGAAGGTCAGAAAAACTAAGCAAAGACACCGAGAACCTAAACTCCAAAGCTTATGAGCAAGTTGCATTTTATCTCGCACGACTTAGCACACTTGTTGTCCTCTGAAGCCAAGTCCTAGAAATCCACAGGTATAAAGACCATTCACGTTTCATTTTCTGACTTGGGAGACCTCTGAGGCTTTCCCTGTGACTTGTTGAAAGGTTTGTTTTATGGAGATGTGATAACTCAAAGTGATCTCTTTTTGCAAAATTATGCCCAAGGTTTGGAGATTTCTCAAAATGACACTGGTGCCCCATTGCCCAACCTCTGGAATAATCTCATCCCCATTCATTTCTAGTCTTCATACCCCAAAGCCCATATTTCAGGCATAGGTTCACATTATCTTTCCAATCCAGAGGTCAGCTTTTGAATAAAGTAGGAGAAAATTTCTCAAGTCGAATTCCTTCATCTTCACCTTTGCTATAAACATCACACCTTCACCAATAAGGTAAGAGTAATAAGAGAAAATTGATGGTGCTAGGTGGAGGCCCAGAGCCATCCTGCTATTATGGGTCTGACTGGGAAGGCCACACAGTATCTGATGATTGTGAACATGGGCTTTGGTGTTGGCAAACTTGATTACAGTGTTAACAAGCCTCAATTTCCCCATTCCTAACATATAGAAGAGAGTAAGATCTACTTCCTATTACAGTTTTTGTGAGGATTGAATGAGATAATGAAAGTAAAGCACTGTGTACCATGAACTTGCAACACAGTAAATGCTCAATAAACCTAGCTCCTGCTATTATCATGAGATTTTATGTGATTCTCGAGAGGGAACAAACCGGCAAGTATAGTTCAAGTGGGAACATGAAAGAATTAAAGGTTAAACTGTATTTCCTTGGAATGTGAAATGCAAAATTGTCTCTGAGCAGACTGAATTGATTCTGTGCTCTGGAAAGACTTTCTCCTTCTCCGGCAGGCAGATTCTGAGCCTATGACGTCACTGATTCCTCGTTGCTGTAGCAGCGGCCCAGCAGCCAGACAACAGTTTTATAACAGACCCAGGTCCCTAGTTGGTCTCCTGGGCCCAGGCAGTGAGAACCAAGAGCAGGGCTATATTCGTACATGAAATCAGGATGTAATGTCCTACCCACATCTTAATTTATAAGCATTATTTATTCCCTTCAGAGAAAATGAAATGCTTTTCCAAGGCACAGCTGCAAAGGCCAAGTAATTTAAAAAGAAGAAAATTATGGTAAGCCCCTCTTAAGGCAGGGAGGATTAGACAGCTTGCTACCAGAAATCAAGAAATATTTATAATAATCACATTCAACTCCGGACTTTCATCTATTAATCTAAACAGAAAATTCTCCTTCTACAAACTGTAAACTGATGCCATGTCTATATATGGTCACAGAACTCCTAAGGGGAAGAAAAAGAAAAGAAAAGAAAAGGGAAAAGAAATGTCAGAGGCTGTACCTCGTATAATTTGTGTATATGTTCTACCACAGGGATCTGTTAAGCTTGGCAAAATTTACAATTAAGTATCATTAATCAGCTTTACTCAAGTACATGTAACACTTTCCATTTTAAGAAGCCACATACTCGCTCCCTTTGGGAAATCTCAGTGTTTTCCTGTTAGGATTTATAACCTACAACTCAATGTCAGTATGAATGATATCCTTCACAGATGATACTGCTATGACAAACATCAAAGACAGCTGGATTCCATACTCCGTGGTCTTGACCACCCCAGAGAAGGCAGAGAGGTTAATTTTTCTTGAGCTTGACTTCAAGAGCATCCTGTGTCTGCTCTCAGTTTGCTTCCTCTCTCTACCTCTTTTGGCTTTTAGGCTAGAAAGACTGTGTCTTGAAAGTGTTCAACTGTGCTTAGAAACTGCGACATTTGTCCTGTATTCTAGGTTGAAGACACTTCCAGAATAAGTTTAGGTTCTAGGGAATCTTGCCGAAGATACTTCCTCTCCTGTAGTTAAGAAGCCCTCATCTTTTATAGGATGATATGTTGTTGTTTCATTCATTTCCCCAGTGTAACAATGGAAAGTCATTATCTCTGGCTTTAATCTTAGCACAGGAAGGGAAAGCAAATTGCCTCACCTACAAGTGAATGGAAGAGGAATCCCTGGTGATTTATCAAGAGACTGTGCTGTGGGAATACAACAGAAAAAAAAGGAATTCTTACAAAATACCAACATTAGCCTTACAGTCTCTATTGAAACTTACCAACCAAATTGGGAGAGGGGGGATCAAATTATGTCAGTACATACAAACTAAAGGAATCCCAGAAATGCTAAAATGTTTATTGTCATCACCATTATTAGTTTTTGCCTTGAAAAAATGTCTCCTTCTAAGGCTGTTATTTTTGTTTTAGGGCTGTGGTAACTTTAAGAGTGTGCTTATAAAAGGTAAACACCAACTGCAAAATTAATTTCTATCAGCACATGTGGTTCTATCCCTTTACTGACACACAAAGCTGTCTTGACTGATTTACACCTACTTTCCACCCACAGGTCCTCTCCCTGGGTCAATCTAAGTAAAAGCATGACTCTTCAACAATAGATAATCACAGCTGAGATTAAATCTTCCATGTTCAAAATTTATAGCCTATAACTCAATGTCAGTATGAATGATATCCTAAATAAAAGTTATAACCACTCTCCTTCTCCTTTCTTCTAAAATGACCCCAAGACCAATTTACAGTTGGTAAGGGGGATTAAGATCTTTTGAGTATCTATTTTAAGCTAGGCTTTTTGCAAGTTGTTGTATTCCCGTTACCCTATTTAGCCTGCTCAGCAATCCAAAGGAACAGGTATTAATTTATTACATTTAAGATGAGGAAGTAAAAGCTCAGAAATCTTGAGTAATGTAACCCAACTTGCACAGTAAAATCTGGAGCCCAGAATTCCCATCTGTCCTGCCCACAAACAAATAAATAATAGACAAACAAAACATTAGGGTTTAAGAATCAGTGGCCAGTGGTGAAGGAATATAGGATTTCATTGCTATTTCTGCACATTCCTTTCCCCCATCCTTTGCTACCTGCACTCCACATAGCTTGACAGTGCCCTTAAGACAGAAAGTTTAAGTATTCTCTTTCATGTATCTTCAAATGGGCATGCAGAAAATGGATTAGAGGGAAGCTTAACAGAGCAAATAAATTCTTAGGTTCTCCACAAGTCTGAGAGTAGGTAATTGGTCTGTTTATAAAGATACTCCTTGTCTGACCCAGTGTGAAACATGGGGCACATGGAAAAGTCTGGCTTTTCTATCCTCAGGGCACCCACAAGTTCACTGAAGATTAAAAATAAACATCCAGAAAAATGTGAAGTTATAGAAAGAGAGCTCCAAAGCCAAGGGGCAGGTAGATGGTAAGAAGGAGGGAGTCACTGTGGACTTGGGTGGATCACAAATCTTTAAAGAAAGGATAGAGTAAATGAATAGCATTTAGATATGGAAAAAGGATATTCTGGTTTGTGTATGCATGTGTGCACAAGAATTCTGAAGACTAAATTTTTCGCAAAAGAGATCTGATCACAGAAGAGCGCTTACTCAGCTCTGGATGGGCTTATAAAGAGGAAAACTAGGTAAGTAAATCATTTATGAAGTCATTAACCAAACCCAACTTTGCTGGTGATAAGGTGAACCAAGGTGGTGGCAGAGAGAATTAAAACTATAATCTTCACTGCCTTGTCATGTTTCACACACAAGATTTTTATAGAGACCAATCATTCCATATGGTGACAATAAAGAATTTCAACTGCCTTATAAATGACTAAAGATGACAGATGTTTAAGGAGGTGTTTCTTCTTTTAGAGTTAAGGGACTGAAAATAAAACTAGCTATTTACAAAAGAACCAAACACTATCCTTTAAAAAGGTGCCTCTGATAATTTCATCTTTCTTATTTACCAAATCTAGCTCCATCTGTGCCAGCAAAAAAGGTAATTCCAGAGCAATAAATCTTCCACAGAGAGTGCTCTACCTCTGGCTGCTTGATAATGAATTTAATCAGTCGGGAGAACAGCCCTGTCATTATGGATTAATCACCAAAGACTCTGTTTTGGTAAGTTAATTGACGCTGTGTTTGCAGCTAATGGTGGTCACAAGATACATTTGATATTTTAAAGAAATTTAGAGATTGAAGGCATGCTCAATCAGTTAATTAACAACAATAAAACAGAAGAAACAAACAAAAAAAACAGAAAGCCTAAGAGAGTTACTGAACAGCAAATACTCAAAAATCAGTACCTTTGGCTTTGATGAATTAAAGGCAGAACTGACTGCAAAGACTGGTAATATTTCTCTCCGTAGTCATTTGTTTGGTTTCTTTGTCAGTCTAGCTGGGAAATGTTAAGACTGTGCAGTGGGGAGCACAATAAACTTTTCTAACACAATTACTGACAATTTCCAGTTAGTAAAGTGCAGCTCCCTTTTAAAAGGCTTATCTAAATTGGACAGTTGATTAGAAAACTTTATAGGTTTCATTTTCAATGTTGTATCAAAAACTGTAACATCCTCATTAAACGTTTATATATATCACATGTGACTCCAAGAGCACTAGCGTCAACAGAATTAAATAGAATTTGGTGGCTAGGAGTGTTCTAGTCTAGTCAATTATTCTCTTAAAAGGTATTACAGATTCTAGATAATTTAAGATCTACTCCCCAAGAAACTGAAGCAACGGAAAGATTTAGCAACTATATCAAGTCATACATTTAGGTTTGTAGGTTGACCTTTCCAGCAGGATATTTAGAACTCTGAATAAACAGGCACACTTTCAAACCTATAAGTTTTCCCAGAGCACAGAGGATACTTTTTCCAAAATCATTCTTCTTCTTATAAGTTTCACTGATTGTTGCACACGTTTGCAATTTAACTGTTAACCTGCTAGTATATCTGGGCAATCTCAAGCGTGTGACGATGTATGATGTGAGCACCTCATGATTTCTCTCTTATGTGGACTGACCTAAGCCAATTTTGCTTTTCAATATTTTGGCAAATAATCATGGTCATCAGGAACCAGAGGTAGATAGTAAGTATGTTTGCTTGTCCTGCAATTTCATTAGCAAGTGGTCTATGAAAGCAAGTCTCAGACTAAATTCTGCTAAACCTTAAACCTTGTTGATGAGCAGACACAAAATAGGCATTGTCAACTTGGGTAAGTCCCACTCTCCGTTACCAGACACTCTGACATGAGCCCCATAAAAAATGTCCATGCTAGGCCAGGTACAGTGGCTCACACCTGTGATCCCAGCACTTGGGGGCCAAGGAGGGAGTATCACTTGAGGTCAGGAGTTTGAGAGCATCCTGAACACAAGTGAGACTCTTGTCTCCATCTATCTTCCCCCTCCCCCCAAAGAAAGAGATATCAGCGGGCATGGTGGTGTCCCCCTATAGTCTCAGCTGCTTGGGAAGTGGAGGCAGAATTGGTGGGTCCCAGGTGTTTGAAATTGCAGTGACTATGATGATGATACCTCAGCCTAGGTATATGAGACCTGTCTCAAAGAATAATAAAAAGAAAGAGAGAGAGAGAGAGAAGAAAGAAAGAGGAGGGAGTGGGGAGGAAGGGAGGAAGAATAAAAGAAAAAAAAAAGAAAAATGTTTATTCTGAGGCAGATGCAACCATCTGCAGCCATACTGTCAAGTCAGGCAGCAAGTACTGGAGGCCCTCATGAAATGTAAAACAAGGATTAATGCCCTTCTGACCATAAGTACTAACTTCTTCAAAGATGTTGGGCAGGTGGGCCAACAGCTTCTATATGTCTTTAATTCAGGGGCAATGAATCTTCCAGTCAATTAAATTATCTGAATCATTCTCATTTCCAAAATGAAAGATTTATACAACTCTTACAATAATTACTATGCCCTCTATTTTACTGTGATAGACAGATTTCCAAGAGGGCCTCCCGCCCACCCACAACCATATATACTTCCCTTCTCTTAAGCATGAACAATACCCATAACTTGCTTTTAAATAAGAAAATACGGCAAAAGTGATGAGATTTCGTTCCTGAGACTAATCATAATGCATATGGCAAAGGTCAAGAGAGTGTGTAGATGTAATTATGGTCCTTCATCATTCTACTTTGAGTTAATCAACAGTGAGTTTCTTTGGGATAAGCCTTTACTACAGGAGGAAATTGAGTTTCTCCTGATGGTCTTGAGTAAGCAAGCAACCATGATGTCTGTGGATGCAAGAAACTAAATTCTGCCAACAATTTTAACACGAGTTTTAAAGAGGACCCCAAGCATCAGGTAAGAACTTGGGCTTGGCCAACACCTCTGTCGTAGGCTGGCGAGATCTCAAGCAAACGGCCCACTTAAACTGAGCATGGTCTTCTGACTCATGGAAACTGAGATAACAAATGTGTGTTGTTTTAATCCAATATGTTTCTGATAATTTTCTGTGCTTCCAACAGAAAACTAATACATATTGATTATGATAAAGATATTTGAAATGCTTTAAGTATTTCAAATGCTTTAAGCATACACTCTGAAATGTGTGCTTCAGATGCCAACTAATAGACCTAGGAGCAGAATTCAAGGTGAATCTACACACACACACACACACACACAATTTTTTCTTGGGTATTCAGCAGTGAATTTCCACACAGACTATAAAACACTGTTCCCCATATCTGGTGTAAGCAACTATATAACCCATCACGGAGTATGAAAGCTTGAGACACCTGCAGATGCTGCTCAGCCGACTCCCTACCTCCCCAATCGGCTTTATTTCTCCCACTTTCTTCCTACTAATATGACAAAGCAGAGGCCAACTAAGTCTCCATGTCTTACTCAAGACCATTCAGTGGAAGACTAAAACTGACACCTCATGTCTTATAATCACCAATTCAAAAATATTTTACTCCACCCTGTTGTAACCCTTCTTATTCCCTCATGATTTCTATCCTACAATGCAAGTTAACATCACACATTTTATATAAAATCACCACATACTCTTTGGCATCCATTCATTCATCAAAGATTTATTAATCATCTACTATGTACAAGGCATATTTCCAGGGGCTAGTGATAAATTAGAGGATACAACAAACCAAAATCCATGTCCTCATAAAGCATAAATTCTGATGAAAGGGAAACACAGAATAAACAAAATCAGCAAAATTCCTAGTACATTTGCTGCTGGTAAGAGCAAAAGGGGGAAGGTAGTATGGGGGAAGGACAAAGGAGCTGAACTTTCCTATACACGCTTAAAAGACCTCTCAGAGCAAGTGCCATTTGAGTAACAGCCTAAAGGCAAGAAGGAAGTGAGTTCAGGTCATGGATATTTGGGAGGAAGGTATTCCAGACAGAAGGAAGAGCAAATGCAATCTTTCTTGTGGGTAAAAGACTTTGGAGTAGAAGATCTGCAGTAGGGCATGTGACTGCATGCCCAGGTGAGTGCAGTAGGGCATGTGATGAGAAGAATGGATCTGAGAAGTTGCAGAAGGCTGGGCTCTTACTCTCCATGTGAGCTGGGAAGGGAGTGAAGGGTTTGGAGCAGAGAAGTATCTGGGAAAATCAGAATTCTTTCTTAGGAGATTTGAATTGGACACGAGTCAGAGTGTTCATATAGCTGATAGTAGGCTCTATCCACCCTGTGGAAGAGGAAGCAGAGGCCCATCTGCAGAGAAACAGGAATGTGTTAGACACAGGGGAGAAGCCCAAGTCAGAGGCTGGAAAGAATTCCACCTGCTGGCCCCAGATGGCCCAGTTCTTAAGTTCTGGGTCAGCTAACTCATTGCCCTTTTGTAAATGGGCTGACCCCTCATTTCACTGAAGCCAGGCTCCAATACCACCTCCCGAGCTCAAATACCTTCCAAATCAAATACCTATGAGACATAAGAATTTGAATTTCTAAGTTTCCAGGTGATGCCAAGGCCTTTGAACCACAGAACACAGTTTGATAAATACTGTTCTATAATGTATCTAGCTAGTTTAATTTACAATGAAGAAGTTTTACCTAATAAAGATGTCTTGACTTTGGTTTTAACCTGTTTAAGTCCTCAAGTTACATTTAACGGAAAACATATACCCACTATTAAAAACTTAACAGTTCATCAAATATTTTGCCAATTTGGAGCCATTAGGATAGAACACTAGCGGGGCTAATACTTTTTCAGATGTAAAAACTAATAAAATACTTCAAATCTGGTTTGTGTAGTTTGGTACCACACACCAGGACTGTTTCTGACACTCCAATGGCATGGAAGTGTCTACAACGAATGTCATGCAAAATTTCTATTTCATATATTTAGCACGGTGGGGCTTTGCAGTTTACCAAGCTCTCTCTGTTGCTCCATCTCAATGGTAATGCCGCATTGTAAGCTGCATGAGCACCCTTCTGCCCATTTTCCATGTTACAAAGCTGAGACTTGAAGAGGGCAAGAGCAGGGCTTTCCCCCAGGCCAGCTGGAGTTAGATTCCAATATATATGTCAAGGACACAAGGCCCTTGCCTTCAGTCTATTCATAAAACAGCCTCAAAAAAGAATAAATCAATCATAAGAATAGCTATGAATGCCACAAGTGTAGGCATTAAAATGCAATGGATATATGAGCTATTCAAAGTCACCATGACACACTGTAGTCTTCACACGAACTTTCACCAAGGAAAAGAAAAACTTAACTGTGTCATCCCACATTTTTTTTTAACTAAGATCTATGAGATAGATGCTTGGATAATTTTTGATTTGCTGGGTGGGGATTAACTGAAATTACTGCTAATTATTCAGCACGAGGGGTTCTGCTAACTACACAGGACACACCCTTCATTATCCTAAAGGAAAATAAAGCAACTTACAACAACTGATGAGCGCCTCCATTATTTTATTGCTACACATACTAGGATTTCAAAGATTAAACATAATGCAATCTCCTGAGTAATGAGGGTCCACACTGCTTTTAAGGGGACTTTTCCAGACTGCAGGAAAGTAGAAATTACTTACTAATCTGGCTCTGGCTAGATTTGGCCTCACTCTTAAAATGAGGGTGACCAGGTGTCCTACTTCTATAGGGAATGTGCTACTTTTCAGCAAATCTCCCTGCATTTGGGACCCAAAGTAGGGCAGTAAAAATGTCTCTTTTCCTGTGACATGTCAGATTCTTCTCTCTCGGTTTGATGCGTTTGAGTTCACACAGCTTTCAGTGTCTGAATCTGAAGAAACCCAGAATCTGTCAATCCCTTGAACCTCTTCATTTCCTATGGCAGAATGTGATCACAGAGAGAAAAACCATCAACTAGGCTAGCCCAGGGCTCTAGACTGTGTATCTGCATCAACAATCTTGGCTGGTCGTATCCGACATCAGCATCAGGCCAGCTCTGCTCTGCGGTAACACCAGTACTGCGTGGAATGGTTTGCGAATGATGAACGCTCAAATGCCACTTCATCCAGGAAGCCCTTTCCAATCTACCACATCCTCCCCCTGCCCACCAATATTGCCTGGTTGAAATTAGCCTTTTCATTTCTCTATCCGTCCTCAACACTCCTTGTCTACATCTCTTAAAGTGATTATAACAGCATGCCTAATATGTTAAAGACTCCAGGGAGACAAACTTCATGACTCTTCCTTACATCTTTCCATGAATTTGTGAGCCTTCAACCTCATATTTCTAGGATAGATGTCTCCCTTTTCAGTTCAGCAATATTCTGTTCATCTCCAAACCTTCAGGCAAATGTCCTCAATCTGGCCCGTTCCTCCTGCCTCTGTTGGTCTGGCCTTCCTTCACAATCTCAGATACTTACACATTTCTCACTGGAGCACTTGTATTGTGGTTAGTACAATTACTACTTTACATATCTATCCTGTTTTGAATTCATCAAGAAAGGCTAAAGGTCAGTATGTTTTATTTCCAAACCTATTGATGCCATTTTTGTGGCTGTTATTACATAATTTGATTAACTACTATATGAACCAATGAAAGATGAGTGTTTCATCCTTGTAAAAACTAAGCAGAAGGCCTTGTAAATACTAATAAATACTCTGTGATGACTAGCATATTTTTTTAACTACCTACTTGGATGTGAGAAAGACAGTTACAAAGTTTGGGAGGCCAGGTGCAGTGGCGAATGCCTGTAATTCCAGGACTTGGGGAGGAAGTCCTTGATGGGAAGATCACTTGAGGGTGGAAGTTTGAGGCCAGCCTGGGCAACATAGGGAAATCTTGTCTCCATTAAAAATAAACAAACAAACAAAAAATATTGGGAGAAAATATGAATAAATTCTGCAATTAGACTGCCTTACAACAATCAGAAACAAACCATCAAAAACTGAAACTGAAAATCATACAGTTATGGGAGTGATTTAAATAAATAAAACACAAATTTACAGCAAGGGAGGGGAGGGGAGGGGGTAGGATGGGTGGAGGGACGGTGATTGGTGGGATCACACTTACGGTGCATCTTAGAAGGGTACAAGTGAAAATTACTAAATATAGTATATAAATGTCTTCATATAGTGATTAAAAGGCCATGAAGGCTATGTTAAATAGTTCAATGAAAATATTTCAGATTGTTTATGAAGTCAGCACATTGTGCCCCATGATTGCACAAATGTACACAATTATGATTTAATAAAAAAAAAACAAAAACCCTCCACAAATTTAAATTGGTGGATACCTAAAGAGAAACTTTAATTGTTCTCTTAAAATACTAGTGAATGAAAGTATCTGCTTTAGTTAAAATAGAATGTTTATTTATTTTAAAATTATTTAAAATTCTTGCTCTAATTGAGATTTTGATTCACTAACTACCAGGCATATAATAAAAAGAGTTGCATTAGAATTATTTTATATTTTCTTATTGATTGATTGATTGATTAGTTCATTTGAATAAACACTTGATATACATTACACTTTATTTGCTTTTTATACTATTTAATGAACAATCTATGTGTTTATGGCCCTCACTGTTGGCATATAAATATGGGACACAGTGCTTGGCAGTATAGGTAGCCAGTGATTGAATAATTAATGAACATGGGCCTATTAGCCTTTCCTTTACTTTTTTTTTTTTTTTTTGAGACAGAGTCTTAAGCTGTCATCTTGGATAGAGTGCTGTGGCATCACAGCTCACAGCAACTTGAAACTATTGGGCTTAAGTCATTTGCTTGCCTCAGCCTCCCAAGTAACTGGGACTACAGCCACCTGTCACAATGCCCGGCTATTTTTTAGAGTGTAGTTGTCATTGTTGTTTTGTGGTCCCGGGCTGGATTTGAACCCACCGGCTCTGGTGCATGTGGCTAGTGCCCTAGCTGCTGAGCTACAGGAGCTGAGCCTACTTTACTGTTTTTAAAAATTGTGTCCTCTTCTGACGCATCCTTTTGCTCAGAAAAATGAAAAATTAAAGATCACAGACAGACATATGTGGTATGTAGTTAATAAATACAAGTCATACAGATACATACATTTTACACATTCTTTTTGAATTTTGGAGTAGGTTTTGTTTGTACGTATCACTTGTCACTAAGTAAATCATATATATCTAGATAAATTTGTATGTTTTTGTCCTCAGCTAAACAAAAAAATTTACAAAGAATGTGCTTTAGAATTGCTGGTAACTTTCACCATGTTTAAAGAAACTCCAGCGGCTAGTTGGTAAGAATTGCAAAGAAATTTGGTGACTGTCATTTTGTTTCATATTCTGGTAGAGTAGAGAATATGGTTCAAGTTCACTAATAAAAACTTGTGCCCCATGATTGCACCAATGTACACAATTATGATTTAATAAAAATAAAAAAAAAACAATAATGATGACAATGACCATATTTGCCATATGACAAGGCCTGTGTTAAATATTTACATCATTTTCCTCATTTTAGACCTACATGTGTGACAGTACTTCCCGTGGAAGTAAGTACGAATATTAATAGATAAGAAAATGAAATTGTAGAGAGATAAAAATAATTTGTGCAACCCAATACCAACTAAGAACACAAATGAGCAATTGTTACTTAATAAATGTATTTGCTGGATTTTGTCAGTCTATTTAGCAAGACTATTCAACAAGGGTACAGATCCACAGAAATCACAGCCTGTGCTATATGAGAGGCAAACATGAGATAGATAGTCATAACGAACTGCATCTGTAAAAAATCATATCATTCTTAAAAATTTTGAAGACACAAACAATATTCTTAAATAATATACTTTTTTTTTCAGTTCTTCATACTCAAGGCCTTTAATAACTCCTGGAGTTCTTCTTATAATTTCTCCTGTGGTTTCCATGCTAAAGCATATTGCTTAACTGAAATTCCATCCACTGCATCCCAGATTTAGGGTCATCTGTCCAACCTGGTTTGTCCAGAGAAGTCCTGGCTTACAACTGTTGTCTATGTTAGTAATGAATTTAACTCCCTTTTACTTTCAAAAATGTCCTGGTTTGGAAGGTAAACCATAGAATCACACTATCCAAAACCAACCTCAAACAAAATGACTTTTCAGATAGGGAAAAACATCCTTAAAAAACAGTCAACTCTAATATGGTTTGAGGAAAAGAATCACCAAAAACAAAGGAGCTAGAAGCTTAACGTCACGATGGAGAACAATGCTTTTGGACTAGACCTCATTGCTTTAGGTACAAAATGCCCACTACATAAATTTGTACTTTATGAACCAAATTGTGAGTTGTACCTAAAAAAAAAAAAGGAAAAAATATAAAGAAGCTATCACCAAGAAAACTAGTCATCAGAATTAATATTCCTAATTTTACATTGGTAGGAGCCATTAGGAATGAGGCTGTGTGCGTGTCCCTGCAGAAGGACCTGGGGCTTTAGAATAAATCAGACCAGAATTAGGATACTGACTACTTCTTTCATGTTGTCACTGTGGGCAAATGGCTTAACATTATTTTTATCCATATATCAATGGGCAAGAGACATGAATAGAACCTTCTCTAAAGAAGACAGACGAATGGCTAACAAACATATGAAAAAATACTTAAATAATATTCTTAATAAAAATGTTAAAGACACAAACAATATTCTTATATCACCAGGCTTGTACATTATGAATATTATGAATCATAATACTATGATATTTTATATATATGATATTAATGTATTATGATATTATATCACCAGGCTTGTACATTATGAATATTATGAATCATAATTCTTATATCACTAGGCTTGTACATTATGAATATCATGAATCATAATATTATGATTATATATATGATCAATATATTATGATATTCATTATATTATGAATCATAATATTCATAATGTACAAGCCTGGTGATATTAAGAATATTGTACATTATGAATATTATGATAGGGCATCTGTGACCTTACTATTCAATCTATGATATACCATATCATTTGTTATTTTATGTACTATTTATAAATGTAAATATTAAACATTATTAACCTGTTTCTTTTTTATTGCATTAACCAGAAAGTTTATTGATTCATTCTGTATTTTATTGAGCACAGTCCTCTGTAAATAGTTGAAATTTGATGCAAACACAATGAGAGACAGTCTGAAGTAGAATCTTGAATCACAAGTACAGAAGACAACACCCTCTGATAATTTTTGGAAGTACATTACAAATCAACATCATTATCATTCAAATAGAATATAGAAGGCATCACTCAGTTCTTCCATAAATAAAATATATTCACATGGCCATCATGTTACCACCTAAAAGGCTTCTATTATGTTTATTTATTTATGATATTATGGTTGTATTTTGTGATAATCTTTTGTGGCGTAGTTCATTTTTTAAAATCCTGAAGCAGAGAGATTTTGATATAAAGTGAAACCAGAAATTCAAGGACATCTTAAATGCCTTTGAAACCAACAAGTATGTAAAAACCCAATTTCTTATTGATTTAACATTTATGCATTTTTTAAAAAAGTATTAGGTTTGACATTTTTCCTAGCATTATGTTTCCTTTTGCAATTGTTGTCTTTTTTGTGGTCAGATTAGTCAAGGTCTTATTTCTGTAGCTTGCTGTTATTTCATATGGGTTGTATAATCAAGGTCAAATCTCTTTCCCAATGACTATATCCAGTTCTCCCTTGTTTATCTAGCTCTTCTGAATCTAAGTGTTATAGTACTTTCCAGCAAAAGATATTTTATGATAGAAAGAGTTATAAATGGCATGTTCAATTCCTACAGAATTCTAAAGGTCATTGCAAATAGGTATTGTCTTTAATTATCGTCACCTTCTTCAGGATGAGTATATTCTTAACTATTTCTAGAGAGGAGGCAATTGCAATAATCCTGGGTTTTACAATCAACAGTTTTTGAGACATACCACCATAATTCTAGGATTTTCTTCTCTTCCTCCAATGATCAGACACCCGTAAAGAAAGTTGTCTTGAATCGTAGATCTAAAACATTCATTTAGATTCATTTAGTTTTTCCTACCTTCCTCTTTTAAGCTCTCTTAATATTCTTCAAGATATCTGTTATTTTGGGATAACCCATGTCGCTTACTAAGGAAATACAGAAGTAAAATAATATAGGTAAAGAGATTTGTAATAGAAACAAAATAAGGGATAATGACATGAATACAACTTAAAAGCTAGTATGTCAATGAGAAACAAATAGAAAGCATAAATTCTTCATGTTGAAGCCAAAGAAACTTCTGAAGACTTTTTTTTTTTAATTAAAAAATATTCTGGAAAAAATGAAATGTCTCTAAGTAGGAAAATTGGACCAAAAAATGATAATCCACTTTAAGATAGAATATTATCCTGACACTAAAAAGATCTGAGGAGTAAAAAGGACATTCACAAAAATGTAAACATTCTGAATTATAATATTATAGGTTATTTTCATTTTCTTTCCTATACATCTCTAAATTCTCCAAGATTTTTTAAATTGAATTTGTATTGTAGTCGATCTCCAAAAAAATTACCATATGTTTTAAAAGAATGGTTAATAATATATTAGATATTCATATATATATGTTATTCATAATATATTAGATAGTCATAAAATAAAAACAAGATACAAAGTATGATTTTAATTTTGAAAAAAAAAGTGTACTTGTACCCATGCACATGAAGAAAATAGACTGGAAGAAAATATATGAAAATCTCAAGTTGTTACCTATTATTAATAAAATTGGAGGTGATTTTTTTATCTTATTTTAGTTTGCATTTCTTCCAGATTTTCACAATGAATACAGGTACATATATTTTTTTAAATAAGTAAAAAAATGTATTTTTT
>CAUYON010036317.1:0-37059 GCA_963573935.1 Arctocebus calabarensis
GTTTTCACATAGTAAATGAGAAAATCTCATGAATGTTATGTCAATCAGGTTGATAAAAATATCTCAGATTGTATGCGAAGCCCGCACACTGTACCCCATGATTGAACTAATGTACACAGCTATGATTCAATAAAAAAAAAAGAAAGTACTTACGTGTACTTTCAGGGCTTACTACTTAGAGTAAAGTGAGATAAAATCCTTTTAAATAAGGAAGACCTTGGGAAGACTAGAAATCATGTGCAAATTGACTTTGTTAAAATTAACACATGATGGATCAAGGTTAGCCCATTCAGACAATGTAATTTTGCTGGTGTGTGTTTTTCTCCTGTTTTAGGCTAAAGCAAATTGCCTTCATTTCTCAGTTATAAATCAGTGATTTGGGGAGTAACTAAACATAGATTAAGAAGTCTAAAAGTGGGAGGTGCCCGTAGCTCCATGGGCAGGGCGCCGGCCACATACACTGAGGCTGGTGGGTTTGAACCTGGCCTCGGTCAGCTAAAACAATGACAACTACAACAACAACAAAAACAACAATAAAAAACAGCCGGGCATTGTGGCGAGCGCCTGTAGTCTCAGCTTCTTGGGAGACTGAGATAAGAGGATCACTTAAGCCCAAGGGTTTGATGTTACTGTGAGTTGTGATGCCACGGCACTCTACCCAGGGCAACAGCTTGAGACTTTGTCTGAAAAAAAAAAAAGAAGAAGTTTAAAAGTTAAATTTCAATTATATCCTAATGTTTCTTTGTCTATGTTTGATTTTTGAAGGATAATGTTATTTCGGAGACATATACCTTGACAGAAAAGACATCTGAGAAACAAAATAATCAAATTAAGCTTCCATGTTCACCTCTGCAGACAATTTGTCAAGAACCAGACATAAAGGATTGTGATAGAGAGAATATATCTATACCCTGGGGACTTCCTTGTGTGCAAACATATGCAGAAACATGGTTTCAAGATGGAAAATTGGAGGAGGAAAATGATTCGGAATTTAGGATTCGTGAGCACTACAGATGTACAACGTGCTCTGAGGAGGAGCTACTACATGATCACTCTAGAGGAGGAGCAAACCTAACTGGAATACCCTCTACTTTGACAAGTAACGTACTTGATTGTGAGGAGAAAGATGCCTTTGGGGCTTCTGCCTATGTAGTAGTCCCAACAGTTCCTGAACTAACAGAGCCTCATCTTCAACATGTCTTTCCATGTCATTCATGCTCTGTGTCCCCTGAGTGTGCTTGCCAGTCATCTGCTCAGCTTTCTTTGAGTGAAAATAAATCATTTTTTGAAAATGATAACAAACCAGACACTGACAATATGTTTAACACAGACGAAGAGAATTTTTACAATGACACAGGAAATAAAAAAGCCAGGGACCCAGAATCAGTTACAGTAGAAATGAAAGGTGGCCAAGAGTTTAATAAGAAAATGGTAAGAAATATGAAGGAAACTACCACTAACTGGACATTAGACAGAAGACATCTAGCTCAGTCTAGTAATCCACAAAGCCTTTCTGATGGAAGACTTACCCACAGCAAAGAAATTAAACATGGGGTTCCAGTAAAGGACCACAATATTTGTGCCGTTACAGAGACTAATAAGAAAACAAAACCAATGCAGGACTTGTTCCAGAAGCCATTATATGATAAAGGCACGGCTAAGAACTATGAAAATGTGGAACCCAAATGTGAAAATGTGAATTCTTCTCCAGCACATGGTGACACAACGTCAAAAGTGTCTCTAAAAGAAAAATTACAGCAAGATGTGCAAAAGTTTAAAAATGAGGTGAGCATGTTACAAGCAGAGTTCCTGGCTGTGGAGAAAGAAAAAATTCAGCTTGAAAAAGAGGTAAAGGTTCACTTATTGCTATTCTTTGCTTATTTTCTTGATTGATTATTGATATGTTTGAATTTCGTACTTGTGAAAAGCTCATGTATAAGATGGAGCTAATAATGTATGTAATAGTATGTAAAAATAGATTATTTTTGGTATATAAACGATAGGACTTCATGAAAAGTTTCTCATAATCATTGTTCCTTAATCAACCTAACTCTTCCACATAGTGTAAGGACTGGGAAACTGATTTAGCCATGTCGCCATCTGCACCAGGATAACTGTAAAGGAAATTGATAAAAATATCTAATAAGCTCTAGGGTTACCCTCCAGTGACTGAAAATCCAGGTGGTACCAACAGAAGACGCATTCTGTGTCTTTGTATTTATTTCTTGATTTCCCTCAGTTAAATATGGTGAAAAGTGCAATGGGTAGTGAAGGGTGAGTGGGAAGAAAAGCACAAAATCTAGAAGGGACCTTGTTGAAATTATGGAAAATTCTGTTTTCTCAAACAAAAATGAAGCATACTTTATAAAAATTTCAATGATAAAAATCATATAATTTTATGAGTATACATAACAATAAAATTAAAATAAGTATAAAATATTTTTATGACTAAAATTATGACAGTTTAACTGGGTCTGGTGATATAAACAATGAGAGTAAAAAAGTTATTTTATTGAATAAAGTAATAACATGAATTATTCTTCATAAGAAACTTTCATTAAAGGTTGAAGAAGAAAGGAAGAAGCAAAAAAGTAATGAAATAAAAGTATCAGGAATCTTATATGATGGTGGTAGTGATGACAGTGACAATGAGGAAGGATCACTTCAACAGAGAAAAAGGGGCAAGACTGATCATTGGCACTTTCCTAGGTGGGAGAAGGAAGAGTGTGATAGGTGAGCTCCCAACACTGTTTCGTAGGAAATAATTGCCATTGTACCATAACACCAATTCCAGTGTAGGCTAATATTCCTGCTTAACAAATTTTGCACTTTTCCTGATGATATTTAGCCTTGCCTGATAATAAGAAAAAATGCAAATTAACAGGAAGATACCAGTTTTTCTAATCATACTGATGTTTTATTGAAAAACTATAAGTAGTGTTGGCAAATGTGAGAAAAAAAGGCATTTTAATATGCTATTTGTAATGAGGTTGGTAAGTCTGTTTCAAAATGTAATTTAGCAGTGTGTATCAAAATCTAAAATATCACTACTCTAACATCAAGTGTTTCCATGACTAGATTCTACAGGAAGACATGATGTGTGTAAACACTCATGTTAAGGACACTTATTCTATATTACATGTAACATACTATAGGCCCATATATGTATAGAATATATGGCATATGTTAAGGTTTTAAAATGTATGTATTATAAGAATACTTATACAAATATGTTGCACATATTGATACGTACGTTAAGAAGGATATTTACTATAGCATCGTCAAATCAAAAACTTGGACATAGTCTAAATACTCATAAGTAAGGAAATAGTGCAGTGGTCATCCCCATAAAATAATGTAGTATGCAACCATTTAAAAATGAGGTTAGCTCTATAGTGAACTGAGTATTTCATGATTAAAGTATATTTAGGGCATTCACTCTGGTGATGCATCTTAAGCAAATGGTATCAGAACTCTTACTGTATCTGCTGAAGTAGGAAAGGTACCTACTTGCTTTGTGTGGCACTCTTCTTTGTTCCCCCCCAAATTGTTAGGTATTAAATATAATTGCTTTTTGTTCTCAATGCCTGAGTGCTCATGTATAAGACCTTGAAATTACTCTGAATATTGTCACGGGATTGCAGATGTGGTTCCTATTTCATATAAACATTTCAGTATTTGGATGAAACTTAACTAAAATGCATCAAGAGATCTTTGTTGTCCTAAAGGAGTAGTGGGCCAGCTTTCTGTAAGGAGCCAAATGGTAAATACATCAGGCTTTGTGAACCATAGGTCCTCTGTTGTAGGAGTCTACACTCTGTCACAGATGGTTAAGTGACTAGGTGTGGCTGTGTTGCAACAAAACTACTTAAAAAAAAAACAGGCAGTGGGCTGGATTTGGCCTGTGAGCACTAATTTGCTGACCTCTGGGCTAAAATAGGAGTCACAGATGCAGTGAATCATCTGAGTGTGCCCTATATACGTCATTATCCTTTCTTTTAAAAGATAATGTATCTCAGCAGGTGCTACTCCCTTGTTTTCAATAATGACTTCATATTGTATAATATGCAAAAATTTAGCTTACAAAATGAGCTTATTTTCTGAATTTTTTTCCCAGTTCTTCCTGTGACTGAATTCAGGATTGTAATATGAGTGATTGCTCTGTGTATTTGACAAGCATAAAATATCCTAGAGTTGGGCTATTTTTATCAAAGAAGAAATACGTCCCTTGGAACTTTTAGTCTTTTTTGAGTCTCTATTTATGAGCTTGAGCAAAATGATAATCAGCTTACACAATCTAGACATATTTAAGAGGGCTTATAGCTCTGTAATTTTGTGCATTTATTATTTAATACCTTGGTCTGGCACTTTTAGAAATGCCATGAGCTGGTGCATTGGCTTGCACCCACAATGCTAGCACTCTGAGAGTCCAAGGTGGGGGATTGCTTGAGGCCAGGAGTTTGAGACCAGCTTGAGCAAGAGAGATAATCCCATTGCTACAAAGAAAGAAAAATTAGGCAGGCATGTTGGCATGCGTTTGTAATCCCAGCTATTCAGGAGGCTAAGACAAGAGGATCACTTGGGCCCAAGAGTTTGAGGTTGCTGTTGATTCCCTGGCACTTTAGCCTGGCCACAAAGCAAGACTTAGTCTCAAAAATAATACTAATAAACTTTAAAGTGTTAAAATATGCTGCATAATCATTGTATAAGTATTGAAAACTATAGTTGCTCAAGAACATTAGATCATCCACGATCGTGCCTCTCAGGTACAATGTCCCAAATTTCTTTTCCATTCACTCTTTAATTCATTCCAGTAGTTTTCACACTTTCCATTTTTCCAAAGTATTTCTTCTTAGCTTACCCCTAAGTTTCACTTTGATAAATCTAGATGTCATTACTTAGACTTCATGGCATTGGACCTAGGAGCAGTATTTGTCCCAGTGGAAGACATTCTCCTCCCTAACACAGATGTCACTTGCCTTTCAGGATATCATTCAGTCACCTGGATTTTCTTCCTGCCTCTCTAGTCTGTCAATCTCAACCTGTTCTGCACACTTTTCCTCATTCCTTACCCTCTAAATCTTGAAGTGTCCCAGGGCTCAGCCCTTGACCTTCCTTCTCAGGACATTTACTTCCTAATATATGCTAATAATGATTTCTATATTCATAACTTTAGTAGAGATCTCTCTTTAATTTCAGGATGATATACCAAATTGCTTATTTGTCATCTCTTTTAGGTTAGCTGTTGTATATCACAAACCTATCAGGTCCAAAAGGGAGCTACTGATGTTATTCCTCGTACCTGCCTTTCGCATAGTTGTTCCTATTGACTTAATAGCAGCTGTTCCAGTTTCTCGGCTAACAAAAAACCTTGGCATCATCCCGGATGCCCCCCCAATCTTGCTGTCTGTCACCTCACATCCAGTCTATCAGCAAATCTTGTCATGTTCACCTTCACAATATGTCCCAAAGCCAATCACATCTTCCATCTTCCCACTGCCAACTTCTGCTGTCTAGATGAGTGTCAGAGATGATAAACAGTCTTCTTTCTTTTTCTGTTTTTAATTCTCTGTCCATGAATGCTTAACCCAGTATACCTACTACAACCTAAGTAGGATTGTGCCATTCCTCTGTTCAAAACTTCCTAATTGCCTCCCATTTCAATGACAGTACACATCACAGTTCTTCCTGGTGCCTAAAAGGCAGTACATTATGTGACCTGTGGTCCCTCTGATTTAAGTCTTCTGTTTTCTATCCCTGTAGCTCTACTGCTGCCACACTGAGCCTCTTGCTAGTCCTTAACACCCCAGGCTCACCTCTGCCCTGGGCAGTCCTTCTGTCTGGAAGCCTTCCGCTCAGAGCCTCCTGGCCTGCTCCCTCCATTCTTGCAGTTCTTTACTTAAAGCAACTTTCTCAGCAAGCATGCCTTCTCTAGCCATGTTCACATTTCCACCAGCCTTGCCCTCCAACACATAAATATTTTGTTTCCTGCTTTAGCATTTGCCTTCTAGCACACTGTGTCCTTTCCCTGTCTATTCTGGTTATTGTTAGTATGTGTTCACTTCACGCACACGCGTGGGATATGTTTCTGCTCACTGCCATTTCCCCAATGCCTAGGAAGGGCCCTTATGGAGAAAGTGGCTGCTCAGTACAAATTTACTGAGGGAACGGAGTCACACTGGTGTATGTGTATGGTTTTATACGTTAGATTAATTCTTACTTAAAATAAATCTTGACTTGTGTTTGTTGTAACAATTTTACCTGGAAACTATATGCATTTTTTTATTCCTTTGGGACTCTGTATTACTGTTGCTTCTTTTAGGGAGAAAAGCCCAAAATTGTGATTTTACTCACTACTTATTATTTTACTGATAATTATAACAGTTTTAAATATGTGAATATGGATCAAAGGAATTGTAAAATTTGATTTTATTAAGAAGAATAAAATAGAGGTACGTTTAAGGGACTTAAACAATTATTTCCAACAGATGATGAGCTATCACTATATGAAATAAAAAGACAAAGTGGGCATGCATTCTTTCTCTAGTAAGAGAGTTCTGCTGGTCAGACACAATGACTTCTGAAGAGCAGTTGCTGATCTTATATGAGGTTAGGGAAAAGTGGCATATAGAGTCAAGGATTAGCAGATTTTCAGAGGCATGAGCAAGCTGATGCCATGATTATTTGAGTGAGACTATGGTGGATTGATCGGCTCTCCCAGGCAGGTTTATGGGAGTGAGTTTGTGTCTGCTTGGCTGTCTCTAAAAAGCAAGTGTCTGGGCTCGGCGCCTGTGGCTCAGCGGGCTAAGGCACCAGCCACGTACACCTGGGGTGGCGGGTTCAAATCCAGCCGGGGCCCACCAGACAACAATGACGGCAGCAACCAAAAAGTGGCCGGGTGTTGTGGCGGGTGCCTGTGGTCCCAGCTACTTGGGAGGCAGAGGCAGGAGACTTGCTTGAGCCCAGGAGTCAGAGGTTGCTGTGAGCTGTGATGCCACAGCACTCTACCCAGGGTGATAGCTTGAGGCTCTGTCCCCCCCCCCCAAAAAAAGCAAGTGTCTGACATTGACTGGTTGGCGAGTAAGGCCAGTGGCTATTGATGGATTCACTGGACTTAAACTGGTTGTGGTGGTTACTTGTTGCCATTAATAGAAAAGACCTGACCTTCAAAAGGCCTGACCTTTTCTATTACTGAGGCAACTTTCCCCAAATGTTTTCTGTTTAATTTTGTCTTCCTTCAACTATGTTAAAAACGAAAACTATTTTTAATTCTAAAATTATAGACTTATTTTTAAAGTATGAGTCAAGAGGGATTGATTAATTTCTGTCAAAATAATCTCCCATTTTTTAGATGCTGAGTCTTATATCCAGAATAATTTTCTAGATAATTTTGTTTTAATAAATAGTTGTTAAATAAAATCGTTAAACCAAATAGAGAGGTAGATTTATGGAACAGAATAGAGAACCAAGAGATGAACTCAGCCACTTATGAACATTTGATCTTTAATAATCCTGTCAGCAACATTAATTAGGAGAAAGATTCCCTATTTAACAAACGGTGCTGGGTGAACTGGCTGGCAACCTAAAGAAGACTGAAACTGGACCCCTACCTTCCACCATTAAAAAAATTGATTCTCACTGGATAAAAGATTTAAGTTTAAGACACAAAACTATAAAAATGCTAGAAAAGAATGCAGGGGAAATGTGAAGAAATCAGGCTGGGAAAATATTTTATGAAGAAGACCCCCCCCCCCGGCAATTGAAGTAACACCAAAAATATATTACTGGAATCTGATCAAACTAAAAAGCTTTTGCACAGCCAAGAGCACAGTAAGTAAAGCAAACAGATAGCCTTCAGAATGAGAGAAGATTTTTGCAGCTTATGTTTCCGACAAATATCTGACAACTAGAATCCACAGAGAACTCAAACTAATTTATAAGAAAAGAACAAATAACCCCATTTCTTTGTGGGCAAGAAACTCAAACAGAAACTTCTCTGAAGAAGACAGCACATGGCCTACAAACACATGAAAAAATACTCATCATTGGGAGGCACCAGTGGCTCATCGAATAGGGCACCAGCCCCATATACCAAAGGGTTCAAACCCAGACTCAGCCAAACTGCAAAACAGAAAAATAGCCGGGTGTTGTGGCAGGCACCTTTAGTCCCAGCTACTCTGGAGACTGAGGCAAGAGAATCACCTAAGCCCAGGAGTTGGAGGTTGCTGTGAGCTGTGTGATGCCACGGCACTCTACCAAGGACAATAAAGTGAGACTCTGTCTCTAGGGAGAAAAAAAAATACTCATCATCTTCAATCATCAAAGAAATGCAAATCAAAACCATTTTGAGATATCATCTAACTCCAGTAATATTAACCCACATTACAAAATCCCAAAACTAAGAATGTTGGTGTGGATGCAGAGAGAAGGGAACACTTCTACACAGCTGGTGCGAATGCAAGCTAATATGGCCTATTTGGAAAGAATTTTGGCAAATACTCAAACTTTTAGGAACTAAAAGTAGACCTACCATTTGATCCTATGATTCCTTTACTAGGTATATACTCAGAAGATCAATAATCATTTTACAACAAAGACATTTACACCATAATGTTTATTGCAGCCCAATTCATAATTGCCAAGTCATGGAAGCAGCCCAAGTGCCCATTGAATCATGAATGGATTAACAAATTGTCATATATGTATACCATGAAATACTATGCAGCCATAAAAAGATGGAGACTTTACATCTTTTATGTTTGCCTGGATAGAGCTGGAACATATTATTCTTAGTAATGTATGACAAGATCCAAGAAGAAAAAGTATCCAATTTACTGACTACTACTGTGAAACCAATATATACTCACTTGCACATTCATCTGAATCATAAAACATAACCATAGTCCAGAAAGGAGAAGGGAGAGGGGAGGCCGGGAGTAGGGAGGGGCATTTGGTGGGGCCTCGCCTAATATGCACAATGCAATAGTACATTTCAAAACTATTAAGAATAGAGTATAAATGTCTTACCACAACAAATAAGCAAGATGATAGTTATGTTAATCAGTTTGATGTAAGCATTCCACATTGTAAATAATTCAGCACATTGTACCCTATAAATGTATTAATGTACACAGTTATGATTTAATAAAGCAAAATTTTTCCAATAAACTCAAATTTATTGCAAAAATAAAACAAGGCAAAAAAATAATAAACTGTTGGCAAGATTAACCAGAAATAGAAAAGTAAAATCTTTAATAACCTCAATCACAAACAAAAAGGGGGAAATAACAACAATACCATAGAGATACAAGAGATTTTTTTTATTAAGTCATATACACATAGATCATGAATACATTTATGCCTTTGTGGGATTCAATGTGTTGATTGTTTGTACAAATTGGAGTGTTTACATCCTACTAATTAACATAGCTTTCACCTCATTTATTTAATCACAGTTTTAAGACATTTGTGTTCAATACTTGATAGATTTGACTTGTACCCTTGCAATATGCTCCATAAGTGTGGTCCCACCATTAGTTCTCTCTATATCACACCACCCCCTTCCCTTTCCTCCTTCATCCTGGATTATAGTTGTGATTCATCTCTCATATGAAAGTATGAGTGACTATAAATTGGTTTTATAGTAGTACTGAGTAAATTGAATTTTTTCCATTCCTGAGATACTTTACTAAGAAGAATATTTTCCAGCTCTATCCATGTAAACATAAAAGAGGTAAAGTCTCCATCTTTTTTAATGTACATAATATTCCATGGTATAAATATACCATAATTTATTAATCCATTCACGGTTTGATGTGCACTTGGGCTTATTTTTGACTACTACCTAAAACTCTATGCCCAGAAATTTGACAATGTGGAGGAAATTGATCAATACTTGGAATCACACCATTTTCCTAGACTTAACCAGGAAGAAATAGATCTCTTGAACAGACCAATATCAAGCACCGAGATTGCAGAAACAATAAAAAAGCTTCCAACAAGAAAAAAAAAAAAAAAGCCTGAGACAAGACGGCTTCACATCAGAATTCTATCGCATCTTCAAAGATGACTTTGTAACTATATTGAAGAACCTATTCCAAAACTGTGAAAAGGAAGGAACTTTCCCTAACACTTTCTATGAAGCAAACATCACCTTGATTCCAAAACCAAGAAAGCACCCAACCAAAAAGGAGAACAACAGACCGATTTCACTAATGAATATCGATATGAAAATACTCAACAAAATGTTAGCTAATAGATTACAGCTACACATTAAAAAAATTATATATTATGATCAAGTAGGCTTTATTAACGGGATGCAAGGTTAGTTTAACATGTGCAAATCCATAAATGTAATATGCTATCAATAGAAGCAAAAACAAAGGCTATATGATCCTCTCAATCAATGCAGAAAAAGTATTTGAGAAAACTCAGCATCCTTTTCTAACAAGAACACTTAAGGAAATATGCATAGGTGGTGCATTTCTTTACTTTTTTTTTTTGGTAGTTTTAGGCCAGGGTCAGGTTTGAACCCACCACCTCCATCATATGGGCCTGGTGCCCTACTCCTTTGAGCCACAGGTGCCGCCCAGTGGTGCATTTCTTGAGTTGACTGAAGCCATCTGTGACAAACCCATAGCTAACATCATACTAAATGGAGTAGAATTGAAAGCTTTTCCACTTAGAACTGGAACCAGACAAGGGTGTCCACTATCGCCACTACTATTTAACATTGTGCTGGAAGTTCTAGCCAATACAGTCAAGCAAGAGAAGGCTATAAAGTGCATTCAGAAGAGAGCAGAGAAGGTCAAACTCTCATTCTTTACTAATAATATGATCTTATACTTAGTAAACCCCAGAGATTCAACCACAAAACTCCTGGAAGTGGTCAGAAAACACAGTAATATCTCAGGGTGTTAAATCAATATCCAAAATCAGTAGCCTTTGTATATGCCAATAACAACCAAGTTGAAAAGGAAATCAAGGAACAATTTCCTTCACCATAGCTACAAAAAAATGAAATACTTAGGAGTATTAGGTATCTCACAAAAGATATGAAAGATCTTTTCAGAGTGAATTATGAAACCCTACGAAAAGAAATTTCAGAAGGCTCTAAAATATGGAAGAACATACCAAGCTCTTGGTTGGGAACAACCAACACAGTCAAAATGTCTATTCTACCCAAAGGAATCTACAGATTAAATGCAATCCCCATTAAAATATCAGCATCATATTTTGAAAAACTCAAAAAAATAGTACTTCATTTTGTATGGAACCAGAAAAAAAATCCCATATAGCTAAGGCTATTCTTAGTAATAAAAACAAAGGAGGCATCACCCTACTAGGCTTTAGGCTATATTACAAGTCCACAGTAATAAAAACAGCATGGTACTGGCACAAAAATAGAGACATAGACATATGTAACAGAATAGAAAAACAAGAGTTGAAACCAGCTCCATCCATGTAAGAGATAAAGTCTCCATCTTTTTTAAGGCTGCATAATATTCCATGGTGTACATATACCACAATTTATTAATCCATTATGGGTCAATGGTTGGGCTTCTTCCATGACTTATCAATTACGAATTGAGCTGCAATAAACATTATGGTGCAAATATCTTTATCACAAAGTGATTTTTGGTCCTCTGGTTCCTTTATTCCTAATAAAGGAATTGAAGGAGCTGAAACATATTCTTCTTAGCAAAGTATCTCATGAATAGAAGAAAAGTATCCATTGTACTCAGCCTACTATGAAACTAATTTATAAGCACCCACACTTCCATATGAAAGCTATAAACCAACTATAGCCCAAGATGAAGGGGAAAGAGGAGAGGGAGGGGAGGGGAAGGGAGAAGATGGGTGGAGGGAGGGTAATTGGTGGGACCACACCTATGGTGCATTTTACAAGGGCACATGTTAAATCCACTAAGGGTAGACTACAAATATATTAACACAATAACTAAGAAAATGTGGTGAAGGCTATGTTAACCAGTTTGATGAAAGTATTTCGAATTGTATATAAACCAGCACATTGTATCCCATAATTGCACTAATGTATATAGATATGATTTAATAAAAAAAAATAAATAAAAAGACTTGAAACCAGGATCTATGTGCCTTCTGATCTTTGATAAAACAAACAAAAGCCCTGGGGAAAAGAATTCCTATTCAACAAATGGTGCTGGGAGAACTGGATAACTACATGTAAAAGACTAAAACTCACCACACATCTTTCACTACTTACAAAAATTGACTCAAGATGGATAAAAGACTTACATCTATTTAAGATTTTTAAAAGATATAAATAAAGAAATGATAAAAATCTTAGAAGAAAGTGTTGGAGAAACCCTTGAGGATGTTGGACTGGGGAAAGATTTTATGACAAAGACTTTAGCAGCTATTGCAACAACAAGAAAATTAACAAATGAGACTTAAATTGAAAAGCTTCTGTATAGCTAAGGACACAAAAAGTAAAGCAAAAAGACAACCTTAAAAATGGGAAAAGACATTTTCAGGATATGAATCTGAGAAAGGATTGATAACAAATTAATCAACAAAAAAAGAGTAAAAATTCTCAATCTACCGCTGGGCAAGAGATATGAACAGAACCCTCTCTGGTGAAGACACACAAACAGCTAACAAACAGTTGGGAAAATGTTCATCATCCCTGATCATCAGAGAATTGCAAATCAAAACAACCCAGTGAGACTAGCCCACTGGGTTTTACCCTGCAGGTGGGACTACAAACTAATACAACCTTTTTGGAAGGATGTATGGAGAATCCTTAAAGAACTCAAATTAGACCTCTCTTTGATTCTTCAATCCCATTAAGTAGGCATCCACTCAGAAGAAACAAAATCATTTTATCCTTAGGACACTTGCACTAGACCAGGTGTCCTCAAACTTTTTAAACAGGGGACCAATTCACTGTCCCTCAGACCGTTGGAGGGCCGGACTATAGTTTAAAAAAAAAAAACTATGAACAAATTTCTATGCACACTGCACATTTCTTATTTTGAAGTAAAAAACAAAATGGGAACAAATACAATTCACACCCCTGCATGTGGCCCACGGGCCATAGTTTGAGGACCTCTGCACTAGACTGTTTAATGCAACTCAATTTACAATTGCTAAAATGTGGAAATAACCTAAATGTCCACCAACCCAGGAATGGATTAACAGGCTGTGGTATATGTATACCATGGAATACTATTCAACCATTAAAAAGGTGGGGACTTTACATCTTTTGTATTAACCTGGATAGAGTTGGAACACAGGGATGAAGAATCACAGGGATGGAGAAGTAAGAATCCAATGTACTCAATTCTAATATGAAGGCAGTAGATGATCTAATACAAGGTGGAGAATAAGGAAATGAGGGACTGGGGAGAGGGGAAGAGAGAGGAAGTTGAGGGGTAACAGAGTATTACACACCTCTTGGGGGTGGGACACAATTATAAGAGCGACTTTACCTAACAAACGCAATCAGTGTAATCTAATTCTTTGTACCATCAGTGAATCCCAAATTAAAAAAAAAATAGTTGTTAACTTTTGTTCATGTTTTTGATATTTTGAGGGGCTTATATTTAACACGGTCTGCTGTGGGAAAGGAAATTTTGGTCTCTTTGTAAATTTATGTAGGTATATATGCAGGTATTTACTCCATAAAAAAAAGTAATTACAGTTTTCTGATGGCATGGTATGGTGTATCAGGCTAACATTGTACCGAAGTTACAAAATTATTTAGTTTCAAATAAAATCCTAAAACATCAGATTACCATTTCTGAACTAGATATAATGGCAGGTAAGTTTTTTTTTTTTTAATAGTGTTTGCCTCCCTAGATATTTTCTTGATTTCTTCTTATATTCATGGCATGTGTGCCTCATGCTATTTTAAACACTTTATCTAAATGAACCATTATTATATTTAACAAACCAAAAATATAGCACAAATCTATTCTATTACTCTCATGTTGAAGAGTTGTTGCTTGTAGGGAGTGAGCTCAAGGCGTTTAGCATAGAATTCACCTTTAGGGTAGCATTCATCTCTCATTCATTTGCTTCTATGTGTCTTAAACTTTTTCTTTCAAATTCCATGGAAATACCCAGATGCCATGGACCTTATTCTAGTGCTCACATTCTGTTTTCTAAGTGGAATGGTTTTCTGCCACCTCTTGGCCTGGGTAGTTAATCTTTTATGAATTCTTCCTTGTGTTCAGATAGAACTTTTCATAGATCAACTCTATATATCACCCTATGTCAGAATTATATGTTTACCTTGTTTCTGTAGTAGGTGATTTACCTTTCCTTGTATGTTGTTAGCATTTTACAACTTTTTTGTATTAAAAAAATGAATGAGTTGAAATGGGAATTGCCCTTTTATTCTGTGTCAGTAGAATTATTAGAAAACATGGACTTTTCTCATGTGTTTTTTAAAGTAGTGGTCCTGCTTTGCATATAAAGGAAATAAAGAAAAATGGAAATGGAAAATGGACCTCAAATGACTCTGAAATGATACCAGTGTTTGAGAGGCCAAATTCACTAAATAGTAGTCTGCTGTCAGCGAATAGTGACAGCTGTTTACGTGAAACTGATCAGGATGAAGAAGAAAGGTAAGACCTTTTTATTTCCTTGTGAAGGAATGTTAGTAGTGATTACTTTGTCTGGAAATAAAGTTCTGCATTCTCCCAAAGTTGGAACATGCTCAACTAGATCAGTGCAATTGAAGGATTAAGATGAGGAGAAGTGACTTGGACAAGGAGCACTTCCAATAAATGATGGCAATGGATCCCTGACAGTAGTGGATGAACTTAGAGGACTCTTGAGAGGATGTCTGCTGAGACAGATAATGGAAAAGTAGGAAATAACAGAAGAAGACTGCAATGTTCAATGGAGTTACCTTTTTTTTGTTGTTTTTTTTTCAAAAGAAGCTTTTAGGGTATGTTTGTATGTTGCTGAGAATGATCGAGTAGAGAAGGACATGTTTGTGAAATTAAATTTTATTTACATGTCCAAGCATTAGAAAGCTTGATACATTATGTTTTAAAGATTTATAGTAAACTAATTGTCCTTAGAACTTGGGGTTTTCATGTATGGTTTTATAGTAAGAGGTTATTCCTTCAGAATTGGATCAGAAATGGAATATTGTAATTTAGTAGAAAATGCAAATGGTATCCTAAAAGTTAAACTATCATACAGATTTTTAAAAATAATGTACCAATAAACACACAAACTCTCAGATCATATTATATATATATAAAACATATATATATATATATTAGTGAATGTTTAAACTCTATTCAGATTTGAGAGTTTATGTGTTTATTGGTACATTATTTTTAAAAATCGGTATGATAGTTTATGCTGATTATTTATATATAAATAAAATATATAACATTATAATATATATTTAATATTATATATAAATATTACAGTGTCCTTGCCAGTAGCATTGTGAATAGCTATGATATGCTGAGGCATTCTAAAATATCAGGTATATCTATTTTATTACTATTACATTGTGGAAAAAAGGGGAGATTTTTGGTTATGTGCAATAGAAAAACTATTGACAATCTGTCACAGGTTATTACTTTTGGATTCTAAAGTTCTAAAGTATAAACAGCATATTTCCCCATAATAACAGTGTAATTGACATATATCATGTGTTCAGTAAATGTTTGCTGAATGCTGGAATAAACAGTTCACTAGATGAGTGAATACCTGTTGATGAATTTCTTTATTTTATATTTTTTTCTTGTTGGGGATGCATTGAGGGTACAAAAATCCAGGTTACACTAATTGTATTTCTCAAGCAAAGTCCCTCTTATAATGTCTTTAGAAAATATAAATTTTTACCTTATTGAAAGTAGGTTTCCAAAATATCCTTAGAATAAATTCTTTTTATTTATGAAATATTTGAAAAATTCAGAAATTGTTGTGTATGATTATAGTCAGAAATGGAAAAAATAAATGGATTCATATACTATTACATACCTTGAAAATAAATATTACTTTCACAGCATGCAGTGAAACATCAACTTTGCAGCTGGTGTGGGCTTGAGCAAGTTCCATGGTTTCTGTGCTAGTTTCTTCCTATATAATACCTAATGTCTTATATGCCTTGCAGAACTGTGTGAGGCTTAAAATGAGTTTGAGACATGTGCAGTTCCTAAAATAATGCATGGTGACTGCATTGTACATCCTGTTAGAGCTCACTAATAACATAACTTAAAAGAGGTTTCCTCTGGAAGGACATAGACTTGAGTGCCAGGAAAAGCTTATGATTATAGGAAATAATAACAGTGACAAAAAGAACATCTGGTGTATTTGTCTATCAAATAATACAAATAATGACACATTTTTCCTTTTGTATTGTCTGTGAGAAAGGTTGATCTGAATTTTATTTTTGTTGTGATATTGTTGATTTATGCTGTCTCTTATGGTTACTCTTTCTGTTTACAGTTTAACCCCCTTTAGAAAATTATTGCATTTTACATTACCTGTGAATGAAAATATTTGTAAAAGATATTTCTAAATGTTTTGGATATGACAAACAAATTTTAAATGTATACATTTTATGTAAAAAAATAGATTAATATATACTTCGTATTTTACATATTTACCTGAAAGGAGTTATTTGTTTTTTCAGGCCAGCTAAGAAAATATCTAAAGGAAAGAACAAGGTATTATAAAATATAAACTATGAAAAATATTATTGTAAAGATACTTTGTGAAAGGTAAAGTGAAAAAATGGAGAATGTTGTTGTAAAGAGTTTACCTTGATAAGGTGATTTAAAAACAGTAGCCATTGATAGAGCCATCCTTTGAATAAAAATCAGTTCTTTTAACAAGTACCTGTGGTTTTTATCAGCATTTTGTACATTTAATACATGGTCTAAACATTTTGGGTACCTTTTGAAACAATGTTATTTATGTTATAGGTCGAACAAAATATACATTCTATGGGTGACCTTGATGACTTAACTGGGTCATCGTCAATAGCCCCAGAAGATTGCAAGTTGCCTCATTCTGATTTTATGTTGCTCATTGAACAATTTGGAAAGGATTGTAAAGGTAGGATCATTGTATAAATGTAAGGCCTTTTATGTGTCCTGTAGTCGTATAGGCACACGCTGCTTAGCACTGCCTCATAGAGCACAGATGTGTTACAGTGATGTTCATCTCAAAAATATGCTTTATGCTAAAAAGAACTATTATATGCTGTGTACTCTTCAGCCAAAGGGCTATGATAATTTCACTGTACTTAACCTCTTTGCTGACTCTGCTTCTCTCCTATGCTTTTACCCAAGGTCAGATTACCATTATCTTCCTCTGGAATACTATAATCACCTGTAGAACTGATTTCCCACTACTCCACCTGCCAAAACTATGGTCTGCTCTGCAGCCATAACTGTATATTTTGAAAGAATTGAGAACTGATTATAGTACCTCCTTGCTTAAAACCAAGATACCAGTTCTCACTACTATAAAGTTAAAGAACTAAATCCTCTAGTGTAGGGGTATCCACCCTGGAGCCCACGGACACATACAGATTTCTGAGGACTCTTTTCCTTATCTGTAGTGTCAGATATAGGGGAAGGTAAGTATGGACTTTTCTTGTTGCTCATAGGCTTTTATTAGTGTTTGTGTATTTAATGTGTGGCCCAAGACAACTCTTACTCTTCCAATATGTGGCAGAAAAGAAACAAGGTGGATTCTACATCATTTTGTCATTTCATACACTTCCTCTTGGTGTCCCACTGTTCCAGATATTTGTCCTATAATCAGTAGCTTTACTGAAATATAATTGATATATGATAAACTGCCCATAGATAGAATGTACAATTTTATGAGTTTTGACGTACGTATACACATGTGAAACCATTGCCATAGTCAAGAGGCTCCTTTTAAATTCCCTTATTAAGAAACTACAGAATTGTTTACCAAAATATTTCTGCCATTCAGCATTCCCATCAGCAGAATCTGGCAGCTCCATTTGCTCTGTATGGTCACGAACACTATGTATTGCGAATTATTATTATTATTTTTTTAATTTTCATCCGTCTGATAGGTAGGTACTGTGCCTGAATATCATGATGGTGTTAAGACGCCTATGACTAATAATGTTGAACATCATCCCATGTGCTTATTTATTTTTTTTGTGAACTATCTTTTCAAATCTTTTGCCATTTAAAAGTCGTTTATGAGGGTCAGAGCATGATGGCAAACAAGAAGGATGTTTAGCTGAGCCTTCCTAGAGCAAAAGGGCAGACGGAAAGGGCCTGGATCAGTCCTGGTGTGGAATATTGACTTAGCGGGGTTGTTCAGAGTATGCAGCATGGAGGTGGACAGCTGCATTTGGCCTGAGCTGTGAAGAACTAACACACTTGGGCAACTTTTTGTGAGCATGCCCCGGCCACAGCAGCTACGGCTGTGGGAGGTTCCAGAAGGAACTTCTCACAGTTTGCGATTCTTGGGGGAAGCTAGGTGTTTTCCCAAGTGGAATTTGGTGGCTAGATTGGACTGCTGGTTGGAGCTGCTTTACCCAGGTTTGGTAACCGATGAAGTATCTCTACAGGGAAAGTTCGGTACAGGGGGAAGCCATTGTGGTAATGGGCACCAGTAGCCTGTGTAGGCTTCTTACTGGGGGCCAAAGATGCCACGGTCTGAGATCTGCCTGCAGGAAGCAGACCTTTGCCTGTGTCAGCCCCAGGGATTCTGAAAAGATTGAAGAAGTGGGCACGCTCAAGCAGAATTTGGGGACTAGTTTGGGGTGCTGTCTGGAGCGGCCCTACTTCAGTTTGGCAGTGAGTGAAACATCCGTAGGAGAGGGAAAGTTCCCTGTCAGGGATGCACCATTGTGGAAAACAGCGCTAGAAGACTATGCAGGCAGGCCTCTTGCTGGGGGCCTAAGGCGCGGTGGTCTGAGTTCTGAGGTCTGAGTTCTGCCTGCGAGGAGTTTTACTTGGAACAGGCTCAAGGGCCCCCGCTCTCCTTGGGAATGGTTGAAGGAGTAATCTATGAGACCCGTCTGAAGAATTGTTGAGAAATGTGGAATCCCAGATCTACAGGGGCTGAGCGCTGACGTGAACAGCGACCACCAGGAATAAATAAGCTGGCAAACTGCTCTAAGCTTGGGAACCAGAGAGAGGTTAACAGCTGTGTTGTTTGTCCCCCAAATTCACAATGCCAACCTATTGTCCAGGAAGTATATTGTAGCATAACTATATTCCTACAAATGATGAACCCTTACATCATTTATACTTGTGTATGTACAATTTTTTGTTATTTTTTTCTCTTCTTTTTATTTTAGCTTATATTATTATTTTTTCTTTTTCTTCTTTCCTTCCTCAATTGATTGCTGAGATTGCTTACATCAGGCTTTCTAAGTGTTTCTTTTTTTTATCTTGTTTCATTGTGCTTTGCTTTTTGCTAAGTTGTATGGTTGGATCATCTCCTATCTTCCATTTTTACATTCATCAAGAGCAAGGACTTCTGTATTATTTTAATTTTTTGGTTGCAGAATTTTAGCTGGAATTATTCTCTCACATTAGTATACTTCTCTGCATTCTCTCAGTTGATAGGCTTTTCTACTCATATCATCTCTCCCATATAAAGTGCTTCAGCATCAGTTAAGATACTCCCTGCACAGTTTCTTTCTTTTTTTTTTATTTATTTCTCTTTTTCTTGGGTTGTTACCTTTCTTCTTTCTTTATCCCTCCTCCCTCCCTCTCCTTAATTTGATTCAATGGTATGTTTAATTTTCCTTTATCTGTGCTCATATATTGTTTTTCTTTTTTCTTTTCTTTTCTTTCTTATACCACCCTTTCTTTTCTGAGGATGGGTATGACACAGTGGTGGTCTGGCAGGTAGACTGCAGCAGTAGTCTTGCTCAAAGAGGCCAGGAGAACTTTCTACTCTTGGCCCCAGGAAAAAAGTAGTAGGAAGACCATGCTGCAGAACATTTCTACTTTTCTTTATTTTTTTTCTTCTTTTATTCCTTATTCAATTTTGCCTTCTTGGTTTTTGTGTTTTCTCTTTTTCTTCTCTTCTTATTTTTTGGCTGAGGAAGAGTCTGACTGTGGACAGACAAGTAAGCAAGTGCCTAATTTTGAGGAATCCACTCAGCTCAGCTGCTCACAACCCTTGATCTATAGATGTGGCCTTAGCACTGTGCTGACAATGACATCTCTCCTATCTCTCTCAACCCCCTTCCTATCCTCTATCTCACCTGTTCTTCAATTTTTTTTCTGTTATTCCCCCTTCCCCACCATTTTTGCCCTTCTTTCTCTTCTTTTTCTTTCATTTGAATTCCTCTTACTCTCCCCCCTCTTTTTTTTTTGCTCTTCTTCTTTTTTTCCTTTCCTTTTGCTTCTCTTTGCTTGCTGTAATCTTCTCTGCCTTCTGAACCCATACCCAGAGGCCTCTTCCTCACCTAAACTCTGAGACAAAGTAACTTAAAGCAAAGGAGGAAATGAGAAGGAAAAAGGTGCACAAGGAAGTAAACAAGAAGAAAGCACACATGAGGAGGAAGCAAAAGAAAAATTCAGGAACCAAGGGGAAGGGCAAGATGGCCGACTGGAAACAGCTTCCGACAGAGGCTCCTGTCCAAAAGGAAAGCTAACCTTCAGAAACTACCCAATTAGCTGAAGACTGGGAGCCCAGCCAAAAGACAGAGAAGTGATAACTGCAGGTCACCTCTGAGGCAAGATGTGACTTCAAGAAACCAAGATTCAGGCAGAAAAACTGAACAAAAGTTTTCCGCCATTCTGAACTTCCAGGACACCCTTTCCCCTTTACCTGACACACCAGAAGCCTGACCTCTGCTGAAACTGAGGGAGGAGGACTTGAGCAGCACCCACCCTCCCTACCTGCCAGACCAGGCATCCCACCAGATAAGAGACTCTTTGGCCCCAGTGAGCCCCCACCATCCCTGAGCCCAGGGATGCTGCCAGGACCATAGCACAGCCCCCATTGACACCCTGCTGGGCCTTGGCCCACCACCAGCAGCGGCCAGGAAGTCCACCAGGACTCCCGCGTGCCAATCTGTGTGCCGCCTGGCCAGATCCATGCCACAGGCCCACCACCCACAGCAGCCAGGAACTCCTCTCCTCCGAGACTCCCACATGGCCCTGATTGGCACTCCACTGAGCCTTGGCCCACTGCCAGCAGCAGCCAGGAATTCTGACAGGACTCCTGCCCACTCTGATCTGTGCCCCACCCAGCCTCGGCTCGCTGCCTGCCAGAACCCCCACCCGGCTCCAATCTGTGCCCCAGGCCCACTGCTCACAGCAGCCAGGAACTCCACTCCACCAGAAATCCCACTCAACTCCACTTGCCTCCTCCCCCCGGGCCTTGGCCTGCCACCAGCAGGGGCCAGGAATTCTGCCAAGATTCCCACATGGCACTGATCTGTGCCCCACCCGGCCTTGGCCTGCCACCCATTGTGACCCCGCCTGGCTCCAATCCATGACCCGGCCTGCCACCCTTCCTCCAGAGCCCTCCTCCCAGCCAGAGACTGCTGGACGCACAGGCTCCCTTTGCAACAGCCACCAGGTGCCCCATCCCATGGCCTGCTGTTTGATCTGGGCATGCCACACTCCGGAGCTGCTCCCACAGCCAGAACTCCCTGGGTGGGGCAGTCCCAGAGGAGATACACAGGGTCACTCCCTACAAAGATCCAGAAACAACACAGAGAACCTGCCAGGGTCTAATGGGGGAGAGACACCTCCCCAACTCTGAGGACGGTCATAGGCAACAGTGAAAAATAATCATGAGGCCCAATCAACAGAAAAACTCTGGCAATATGAATAATCAGAGTAGATCAACTCCCCCAAGGAATGACAAGGTAGATACAACACAAGATCCCTTGCATAAGCAAACAGCTGAGATGTCAGAAATCAAATTCAGAGTCTGGATAGCAAATAAGATCAGTGGAAGGGAGGAAAAGTTGGAATTAGAATTTTAGGCAGTAATCCCAAAGATGACCCAGAAGATGCTTCAAGAAATGAATGAATTCAAAGACAAAATGATCCAATATTTTGATACATTGAAGTGAGTTGCAGCCCTCAAAGATCTGAGAAATACAGTAGAATGCCTCAGTAACAGAATGGAGCAAGCAGAAGAAAGGATTTCTGACATGGAAGACAAAGCTTTCAAATGCTCCCAAACTTCCAAAGAGGAAGAGAAATGGAAGGCAAAAATGGATCATTCTCTCAGACAGCTCTGGCATAACTCAAAGAAAACCAATATTCGCCTTATAGGGATACCTGAAAATGATGAAGTGGTGTCACAAGGCACAGTCTCTTCTTTATGAGATTATGAAAGAGAACTTTCCAGACATGCCAAGAGATTCAGAAATTCAGATAGCAGACAGTTTCAGAACCCCAGCATGACTTAACCCAAATAAGTCATCACCCAGGAACATCATAATTAACTTCACTGAAGTTAATATGAAGGAGAAAATTCTGAAAGCAGCCAGACGCAAGAAATCCATTACCTACAAGGGGAAGAGTATTAGAATAGCTGCAGATCTCTCTGATCAAACCTTTCAAGTTAGAAGAGAATGGTCATCAACTTTTAATCTCCTAAAACAAAATAACTTTCAACCCAGGATCCTGTACCCAGCTAAACTGAGTTTCATTTATGATGGAGAAATTAAATACTTAAACAACATCCACATGTTGAAGAAATTTGCTATAACTAAACCAGCTCTCCAGGATATTCTCAGACCTATCCTCCATAATGACCAGTGTAATCCTCCACAACAAAAGTAAACACACACAAACTTTTTATCAAATTTCAACTTCCGCAATGATGAAAGGATTAAAGATGTCCACTGCACTTTCTAAAGATTTATCATTGTTTTCAATTAATGTGAATGGTTTAAATTGTCCTCTAAAGAGGCATAGGTTGGCTGACTAGATAAAACTCAGGCCAGATATCTGCGGCGTACAAGAATCTCATCTTACCTTAAACGATAAATTTAGTCTCAAGGTGAAGGGATAGACATCTATATTCCAGGCAAATGGAAAGCAGAAAAAAACAGGTGTAGCAATTCTATTCAAAGATACAATAGGCCTTAAACCAACCAAAATAAGGAAGGATAAGGATGGACACTTCATATTTGTTAAAGATGCTACTCAATATGATGAGATTTCAATTATTAATATTTATTCACCCAATAGAATGTACCTCAATTTCTAAGAAAAACTCTAATAGACATGAGTAACTTGATTTCCTCCAGCTCAATACTAGTTGGAGATTTTAATACTCCTTTAGCAGTGTTGGATAGATCCTCTCAAAAGAAGCTAAGTAAAGAAATTTTAGATTTAAACTTAACCATTCAACAACTGGATTTAACAGACATCTACAGAACATTTCATCCTAATAAAATTGAATACACATTCTTCGCATCATCCCATGGAACATACTAAACCAGCTTTCCAGGATATTCTCAGAATATCTTGGAGATATTCTCAGAATATTCTTGGAAGCACACCACCTACCAAGACTCAGCCAGAATGTAGACATCTTAGGTCACAAGTCTAACCTCAGCAAATTTAAAAGAATAGAAACTATTCCTTGCATCTCCTCCGACCATCATGGAATAAAAGTTGAACTCAATAACAACAGGAAGCTGCGTACCCATACAAAAACATGGAAATTAAATAACCTTAGGCTGAAGGATAGATGTGTCATAGATGAGATTAAGAAGGAAATTATCAAATTTTTGGAACAAAATGACAATGAAGACAAGAATTATCAGAACCTCTGAAATACTGCAAAGGCAGACCTAAGAGGGACATTTATAGCACTGTAAGCCTTCCTCAAGAAAACAGAAAGAGAGGAAGTTAACAACTTAATGGGACGTCTTAAGCAACTGGAGAAGGAAGAACATTCCAACCCCAAACCGAGCAGAAGAAAAAAAACAAAAAACAAAATTAGAGCAGAATTCAATAAAATTGAAAACAAAAGAATTATACAACAGATCAATAAATCAAAAAGTTGGTTTTTTGAAAAGGTCAATGAAATAGATAAACCTTTGGCTAACCTAATCAGGAAAAAAAAAGAGTAAATTCTCTAATTTCATCAATCAGAAATGGTAAAAACGAAATAACAACAGACCCCTCAGAAATTCAAAAAATCCTTAATGAATATTACAAGAAACTTTACTCTCAGAAATATGAAAATCTAATGGAAATCAATCAATACTTGGAAGCATGCCACCTACCAAGACTCAGCCAGAATGTAGTGGAAATGTTGAACAGACCTATATCAAGTTCTGAAATAGCATCAACTATAAAAAAATCTCCCTAAAAAGAAAAGCCCGGGACCAAATGGCATCACATCAGAATTCTACCAAACCTTTAAAGAAGAACTAGTACCTATATTACTAAACCTCTTCCAAAATATTGAAAAAGAAGGACGACTACCCAACACATTCTATGAAGCAAACATCACTTTGATCCCTAAACCAGGGATAGACCCAACATGAAAACTATAGACCAATATCACCAGTGAATATTGATGCAAAAATACTTAACAAGATACTAACAAACAGAATCCAACACCACATCAAACAAATTATATACCATGACCAAGTGGGTTTTATCCCAAGGTCTCAAGGCTGGTTCAATATACATAAATCTATAAATGTAATTCAGCACATAAACAAATTAAAAAATAAACACCAGGTGATTCTCTCAATTGATGCAAAAAAAGCTTTTGACAATATCCAGAACCCTTCATGATCAGAACACTTAAAAAACAATGATATAGAAGGGACATTTCTTAAACTGATAGAGGCCATCTACAGCAAACCCACAACCAATATCGTATTGAATGGAGTTAAATTGAAACCATTTCCACTTAGATCAGGAAGGTTGCCCATTGTCTCTTTTGCTCTTCAACATCGTAATGGAAGTTTTAGCTATTGCAATCAGGGAAGAAAAGATGATCAAGGGTATCCACATAAGGTCAGAAGAGATCAAACTTTTACTCTTCGCAGATGATATGATTGTATATCTGGAAAACATGGATGGAGCTGGAACATATTCTTCTCAGCAAAGTATCTCAAGAATGGAAGAAAAAGTATCCAATGTATTCAGCCCTACTATGAAGCTAATTTAAATGTTTCATATGAAGGTTATAACCCAACTATAGCACAAGAATATGGGAAAGGAGGGGTGGAGGGAGGTTGGGGTGAGGGAGGGTAATTGGTGGGGCCATACCTATGGTGCATCTTAGAAGGGTACAGATGAAACTTAACTAAATGCAGAATACAAATGTCTTCATACAATAACTAAAAAAAATGCCATGAAGGGTATGCAAAACAGTTTGATGAAAACATTTCAGATTGCATATGAAACCAGCACATTATACCCCTTGATTGCACTAATGTATGCAGCTATGGTTTAATAAAAAAAAAAAAAATTCAGGAACCATGAATAACCACATTAGAGCAACTCCTGCAAGGGACTACAAGGCAAATTTTAAAGAAAACGTCTATGATAAAGAATTAATGGATTTGACAGAAAGTGAATTATAAATATGGATGATTAAGACAAGAAAGGAATTGGAAGAGAAAGTGGAAAGACAGAACCAAAAGTCAGATGAGAGATATATAGAAAATAGAAAAGATATGGATGAGTTTAAAGAAATGAAAGAGATAATCAGGGAATGTAAAGAAGTAGTAGAAAGTACCAAAAATGGATTAGACCATGGAGAAGAAAGAATATCAGAGTTAGAGGATAAAATATTTCAGTTAACACAGGTAGTAACAGTGTCAGAGAATAAGAGAGAGAAAGTTGAGCAGATGCTTAGAGAACTAAGAGATGCCATGAAGTGTTCAAACATACAGATAATCTGAATCCCTAAAGGGGAAGAAGATTGTCCCATGAGACACCATGAAATGTTCAAACACATGGATAAATGCTAATCCCTGAGTGGGGGAGGGCAATTGTCCCACACGTGGAAGCCCTACTAGGAAACTTCTCAAGTTTTACTAAATGTCCTGACACCTTTCAGATGGATATCGAACCCTGGGTCATCTCAACTCTAACAGAACCTCTCCAAGACACATTTAATGAACCTGTCCAAAGTCAAGGTGAAGGAGAAAACCATGCAAGCAGCTAGGAATAAGCGCCAATTGGGCAGAATCCTAAGGGCAGAATCATTAGGTTAACAGCTGACTTTTCAACTGAAACCTTCCAAGCCAGGAGAACATGGTCATCCACCTTCAACATCCTTAAAAAAAAAATTTTTCATCCTAGAATCCTGTATCCTGCCAAACTTAGCTTCAAAATTAATGGAGAAATCAAACTGTTTGCAGATACACAAGGACTGAGGATATTTGTCACAACAAGACTAGCTCTACAGGAAATATTTAGACCTATTCTCAATATGGAAAGCCACAATCAACCACTACCAACGTAGACATCTAAAAGCCAAAGGCCAGAATTTAGCTTCCACAGTGGCACAAAGTATTAAACTACACAATAAACTATTTCACAATAAGATGAATAGAATTCTACCACAACTATTGTTACCTTCAATAAATGTCAATGGATTGAATTACCCTCTGAAGAGATGCAGGATGGCTGATTGGATGAAAAAACATTGTTAAAATGTCTATACTTCCCAAAACAATCTACAGATTCAGTGCTATCCCTATTAAAATACCAACATCATATTTTCAAGACTTGGGAAAATAATTCTTCATCTTGTATGGAACCAGAAAAAAATGCCATGTAGCCAAGGCAATTCGTAATAATAATAAAAACAAAGCTGGGTTGCATCAGCCTATCAGACTTTAGGCTGTACTACAAGGCCATAAGTGATCAAAACAGCATGGTATTGGCACAAAAATAAAGACATAGACATTCGCAAACAATTAGAAAACCAGGGAATGAAACTAACATCATAAAGCCACCTAATCTTTGATAAACCAAGCAAGAACATACACTGGGGAAATGAATCCCTCTTCAATAAATGCTCTTGGGAGAACTGGATATCCATGTGTGAAAGCCTGAAACATGACCCATGTCTTTCTTCATTCACTAAACTTGATTCAAGATGGGTAATAGACATAAATTTAAGATATGAAATGATAAAAATCCTCAAAGAAAGCAGGGGGAAACACTTGAAGGTGTCAGGCTGGGGAAAGACTTTAAGAAGAATTCTGTGGCAATTGCAATAACACAAACAAATGGGACTTAAACTGAAAAGCTTCTGTACAGCTAAGGAGACAACAACCAAAGCAAATGGACACCTACAGGATGGGAAAAGATATTTGCATATTTTGAGTCAGAGAAAAGCTTGATAACTAGAATCTACAGAGATCTCAAATTAATGCACATAAAAGAGCCAACAATCCCTTATATCACTGGGCAAGAGAGATGAATAGAACCTTCTTGAAAGAACACAGGCGAATGGCTAAGAAGCGTATGAAAAAATTCTCATTTTCCCTAATTATTGGAGACATGCAAATCAAAACCACCATGAGATATCATCAAAACCCAGCAAGAATGGCCCACATCACAAAGTATCAAAACTGCAGATGCTGGCATGGATGTCGAGAGAAGGGAACACTTTCACACTGTTGATGGGAATGCACATTAATACAACCTTTTTGGAAGGCAATTTGGAGAGCCCTCAAAGAACTCATACTAGACTGCCCATTTGATCCTGCAATCCCATTGCTAGGTATCTACCCAGAAGAAAAAAAAAAATCCTTCTACCATGGGGATACTTGCCCTCGACTGTTTATGGCAGATCAATTTACAATTGCCAAAATGTGGAAACTGCCTAAATGCCCACCAACCCAGGAATGGGTTAACAAGCTGTGGCATATGTACACCATGGAATCCTATTCAGCCACTAGAAAAGATGGGGACTTTACCTCTTTTTTATTAAACTGGATGGATGTGGAACACATTATTCTTAGCAAAGCATCACAATAATGGAGAAACAAGAATCCTATGTACTCAATTCTGATATGAGAACAATTAAGGTCCTTGTACATTGTGGGGGTGGGGGATTGGGAGAGCTAAGAAAGAGAAGGAAGGAGGGGATAAGGGGACAAGGGATATGATACACCCTTTGGGGGCAGGACACAATTACAGAAGGGTCTTTATATAATAAGCAATCAATGTAACCTGGTTTTCTGTACCCTCAATGAATCCCCAACAATAAAAAAATAAAAGTTGTTTTATTTTTGGAGTTGGTGAATTTTTGGAGTTATTTACACATTTTGGATACTATTGATTTTATTAGCTGTGCTTTTTGCAAGGACTTTTTCCCAGTGTGTGGCTTGTCATTTTATTTTCTTAATATTTGTGAACGGCAGGAGATTTTGGCTTTGATAAAGTCTATTTTGCCAGTTTATTCAATTTTGGGTTTTGATTTTTGTGCAAAATCTGAGAATTATTTGCCTAACACAAGGTCACAGAGGCTCTCTCCTGTACTTTCTTATAAAAGTTTTAAAGTATTTCAGTTTATTTTTAAATCTAAATGTAATATCTGATCCAATTTGAGTTCATTTTTGGCTACAAATATTCACTTACAGTAGCACCACATGTTGAAAAGATGATCCTTTTCTTTACCACATCACTATCGAGCCTTTGTCAAATATAAGTTAGCTGTATATTTATTTGTGGGTCTGTTGCTGGATTCTATTGTGTTGCACTAATATATAGATGTTCTTTGAATTACATCCTGATGAACCCATCATAAGTTTAAAGTCCATTTAATACCCTGACAAACCCATTGTAAAGCTGAAAAATTACAAGTCTACCCAAAATAAATTGGGAACTATTTGTATTTAGCTTTCTTAATATAGGTTGAACATCCCTAACCCCAAAATCCAAAATCTGAAAGCCTCCAAAATATGGAATTTTGTGAATGCCAACATGGTAGAAAATTTCACACTTAACTTCATAAACACAAACTTTGTTTTATGCACTAAATTATTGAAAGTATTATAGAAAGTTACCTTCAGGCTGTGTGTATAAGGTTTTTATGAAATGTAAGTGTAATTTTGTTCAGATTTGAGTTCTGCTTTCATGATGTCTAATTATATATATGCGAATATTCCAAAATCCAAAACACTTCTGGAACCAAGTCTTTTGGATAGGGTACATTCTGCCTGTATCACAGGCTGCTTTAATTTCACTTGTAATTTTCTTGAATTCAACCCTCCAATTTGTTGTTTTCTTTCAGGGTTGTTTTGGCTATTCTAGATCCTTTGAATTTCCACATGAATATTAGAGTCTTCTTGTCAATTAAAAAAAAAAAAAAAAGGTTGTTGGCCTATTAGGAATTTGATTGAGATTATGTTGAATCAGTAGATTAATTTTAGGAGAATTGCCATATTAGCAATAATGAATCTTTCCACTCCTGAACAGAGTGTATCTCTTCTTTTATATAGGTTGGATTTAATTTTCTTGGTAGTATTTTGTTGTTTTTTGTTTTGTTTTGCAGTTTTTGGCCGAGGCTGGGCTTGAACCTGCCACTTCTGGCATATGGGGCCGGCGCCCTACTCCTTTGAGCCACAGGCGCCACCCAGTATTTTGTAGTTTTTAGTGTGTAGTAGTTTTTGTGCATTTTATCAAAGTCATTTGTATTTCAATTTTTGATGCAGTTGTAAATTATATTTTTAAAATTTCAGTTTGTTGACAGAATATAGAAATACATTTGAATTACATTTTTGTTTATTCTGTGTTCTCTGACCTTGATAAATTCACTAGTAGCTTCTGTAGTGATTTGATTAGATTTTCTAAATACACCAAAGGTTGTAAAAATGTTTTTTCTAGAACCACTGTCTTACTAAGGACAGTAAATAGTTTGGGTTTGAGCCCAACTGGTCTATGTGCAAACAATCAATTCTGCCACTGAAGCATGAGAATAGGCATAGATCCCCCCAAAAGATATCAATTAATGAGCAAAACTGTGTTCCAATAAAACTTTCTTTTTTTTTTGGCTGGCACTGGGTTTGAACCCACCACCTCTGGCATATAGGGCCAGTGCCCTACTCCTTTGAGCCACAGGTGCCACCCTCTAATAAAACTTTCTTTATAAATGCAAGAAGCTGGCCCACAGATTGGGATTTATCACCCCTATCATGTAATCATAGTTGTGAATAAAGACATTTTGACCGTTTTACTTCTGTTTTCCAATCTCAGTAACCTATTTTTATTTTACTTGTCTGACATCAGTTGCTATCAGTTTTCTTTTTTTATTTTTCCTGTTTTATTGGTTTCATCTTTGATTCCAAATCAAAGTAAAGAAAAGCAGATGTTCTTGTGTTGTTCCTGATCTTCTGGGGAAAACATTCAGGTTTTCAGCATGATATGGCTTAGCTGTAGGTTTTTGACACATGCTTTTCATCATGCTGAAGAAGTTCCTTATATTCCTAATATACTGACTTTTGTAAAAAAATCAAGAATTAATGTTCGATTTTATCAAATGCCCCCCATCTACTGAGATGATTATAGATTCCTCTTTTAAATTGTTAATGTGGTGAATAATAGTGATCCAACTTTTTTCTCATTTTTAAATTTTACTTTAAAATAATAGTATTTAGGGCATACAGATGCTTTTGATACATGGCTTGATTCTGGGCTATAAATGTGCCCATCCTCCAGAATAGTGTTCATTGTACCCTTTAGGTGAAGTTTTGCTACTCTTCTTCCCCCACAATTGATTCCCAATGACTCTTATTTCCCTCTGTGCACTTGTGTGCCCATTGGTTAGTTCCAACTTATTGAAAAGTGCATGTGGTATTTTCCTATACTTGAGATACTTAGGATGTGGTTTCCAATTCCTTCCATATTACTATAAAAAAGGCATTAATTCCTCCTCTTTCATAGTTGAGTAGTACTCCATGGCATTTATATATAATATATGGCATATATATATATATACCACATTTTGTGAACCCACTCATGAACTGATGAGCATGTGTTCATTCCACATCTTTGCCAATTGTGAACCGTGTTGCAATGTGTTGCATGACCGGAGATGCGAGGGACTACAGCTTTGCCTCAGGTGTAAATTCGTTTTGTAATGTTAAGAAGGGGCACAAGAAGCAGGCTGCACGCTCTGTTGCGGCATGTAACAAATTAACTTTATTTCTGACCACCTTATATACATTGGCAGTCACATGTGCACACTTAATCTATGATTTACAACATTCATCATTATCTAACTTCCTCTAACTCTAAACCTAAGTGGCAGACATGAAGTCTGCAAACCAGCACAGTGCTCTTTTACCTTAACTCCTTGTAAATGAGCCTCAGCTTTTGTGTAAGAAATCTACATACAAATAAGAGAGACAGAGCTACAGAAGAACTGCTTTCTAAAACTCCTCATGCGCTCACCAAGTTAACCTTAAATGGGTTTATGACTTTGTTTCTCCACAGTGCAGAGATCTGTAGGCTTTTGACAAAATGTAAAACATTTTGTCAGCCTCTGGGCCGTGTCTCCAGGCAAGAAGCTTTTCAGCTTCTAACTCCTTGGAACCATTGGCTGCAAAAACTTCAAAGTATCTGTTTCTGGATCACCAGAAAACAGCCTTTGTGTTTGCCTCAGGGTTACCCAAACCTCTTTGCTTTTTCTGTAAAGGCAAAAGCCAATTTAACCCTTTAGTGGCTCACTTGAATGAGACGTACATGAGACATACATGTGGGGGTTTCTAACCCCACAGATGGGCACAGAGCAAGAGAGAAACTTGTATGGCAGCCTTGAAATGGACCTGTTTTGAATTTCATCACTCAGGTGCTTAGCATGTGTTAGGTATTTTATTAACCAAGAATACAGTGGTTCCTACCCTCAGAGAGTTTGATGTCAAGTGGGAAAGAAATTGATTAAACATCTCAGAAAGAAGATTGGTGCATAGTTCTGTGTAAGAGAAATTCTGTGTCTTTTGTGGGAATATACCAATGTGTGATGAAATAGGACCACGTTTTAAGCAGCTATGTTGAGGGGCTTGGATTCTATCTTAAAAGCAAAAGAATTTCACTGAAATATTTTAGCAGGGACATGGCATCATAACTAGTGTTTTGTTTACTCTTGTTTTCATTTCTTTAACACAGATTTAGAGTAGTTGATTATTGTAGGATGGCTGTGGCGTAGCCAGCCTTCACTATAGAGAAACAAAACCAGTCACTTATTAAGCATCCATTGTAAGACAGTATGAACTGAACAATCTTTAACATTTGTATTTTTCATGTACAAGAACACAGCAGTGGTACAATTTCTAGAAATGCAAATAATGTGTAGTGAGTCACCTTTTCAAGAGGCTGAACTTAGCAAGTTCCTGAAATAAAACAGGTGCTGTAAAGAGACCAACCTTAGGGAGGCCTGGACAGTCAGGTAAGGTCCTCTAAAGTATAAATCTGCTAAAAGGGCAAGGTGGCACCAGGTCTTTCAAAATGTGGAAGAGCAATAAACACTAATATCCTTAATTCTAGGCACATTGTAAACGCGAAGGATTGGCCATTTTACCACTGTTTTAGAAATAAGCAAAAAGATGCTCAGAGAATTTAAGTAACATATCTAGAGTGACAAAAATAGCAAATGATAGAGTCAAAATTTATGTTAATAAAACAAAGCTTGGCAGTTTTTATAGAAGCTTCATCCTCCACTTTTCAAGTATATTCCTATCAATGTTTTGACTGAGCTTAGCTCCTTGCTTACACGTGATAAACAGACACACTTGGAGTAGTTTTTACACTACTCTCTGACATTATTCCCCCCATTTCTTTCTAAAAGGATTGCGTATCTGCTGTTACCTCAGTGTCCACCTCACCCTAGGAGGAGACTTTGTTCTTAGTCCCCTAGGATGGGAGTTGGCCTTGTGATTGCTTTGGCCAATAGAATGCAAGCCAACAGAACCTGAGCTGAAGCTTTAAGAGACAATGGAATTTTCCATCTAGATTCTTTTGTTTCCTACCTTTTTTAGACAATAATGGCATTGTCTAAAGAGGAACTGCTTATGTAACTCATGCCTCAGAATGAGAAGATACACGTAGAACAGAAGGGCAGCCACTCGGCAGCAGCCGACAGACAACCTGAGTGAGAAGCAAAGGTGTCTTTCTGTACTACTCTAAAAGCACTTGCTAGGACTAGGACACATACGAAACTTAAACTGTGTCATCAATGGTCACTAAAAAACTATTTTCAGAGGAAAATGTTATCTAAAGAAGATTCCATTCTTTGAAACAGAGTCATTAAAATTCAGTCCTTATCCTGATATTTTTATAATATATTTTTCTTTGTAAGCTATTCATTCTATCAATTTATGAGACATATGATTAAGTATTGACTAAAGTTTCAGGAATCTGTAGTGATTCTGCCATTTAAATATGAGTTCTTCTACTTCAAAGGATGGTAGTTCATTACAGAGTTATTATAGGAAATACATTAACATATAGATTAACTTTGGAAGACTTGATATTATATCAATAGTCTTTCTTTTCAATAATATGATAATATGGATTTTTGTGTCAGTTTTTCAGGCCATATTTTCTCTTTGTAATTTTCCATGTAATTCCCAAACAGTTTTTGTTAAATGCATTACTGTGTATTTTTTCAAATAAATCGTATTGCTATAAGAATGGGGTTTTATTTATTAAATATTCCATCTTGTTATAGCTGGAATGTAGAAAAGTGAATGGTATTTATTCTTCACAAAGCTACTACCTTGGATTTTTTGTTAATTATCATGGTAGGATGTTGTGCATATTTCAAAGTTTCAACTAATAAAACTTGCTGATGAACTGAACACATAGATTGAGGAGACAAGAGGAATCATCAGTTACCTGAGCAAAATCAAAGAGGATTTCCTTTACCTGAGATGGGTAGTTACAGAAAAACTAAATTTCTTTGTTAGGGGGAGCAGAGTTTGCTTTAAACATGTTAAGGTTGTGATGCTGGTGGGATATCACAGTGGGGAAGTCAAATACAGCCTGATACATGTATAGAATTAAGGGAAGATAATAGAGAAAGGCACATAAATTTGCAAACTATCAGAATATAAATGTCATTTAAAGCTGTGGCATTAGGTGGGTTAATGCAGAGTACATGAAGAAATTATTGTTGTGCCTAAATCACGGGGTCCCCCCTATAAATCACCCATTGACCAAGTCCAATGCAAAAGCAAGAGGTAAATTTATTAGCTAGCCAAAGTTTTCTGTTCCTGACACAGCAGGGTAGCAGAGAAGCCTTGCCCGCAGAGGGAAGAGCAGTTTTAGGGGTACAGAAAGGAACAAAGGGAGGGGGTGTTGGGTGTGAACTGCTGGGGAGAGCTGATAAGGGGCATAAGGGTCTGGTCAATGTCTGTTCTGGGTTAAATGCCCTGGGGAAATATTTACTACCAGGGTGGCTGAGGTTAGGCACCCTTATCGCTTGGGGCAGACATACTGGGGCTGGGGGTGGGGGAGGTAGCAGGTTGCCTATCACCTTTGGTATTCAGCTGTAAATTGACTCTTGGGTATGCAGCCATAAATTAACCTTTGTTGTGCAGCTGCAAATCAAAGGCTGTGGGGCAAGGTAGAATTAGTGAAAGGCTGTGGAACAAAATGAGTTAGTTTTAACAAAATGGAGTCAGCTTGGTTCTTTCATTACAAAGAGAAGTGATTAAACTTATCAGGAGGATGGAGAAGATGCAATAAAAGTGACAAAGGTGGCGCAGCCAGCAGGTAAAGGACAGTCCAGAGATAGTGGGACCCAGAGGTCAGGCAAAGTATTGTGAAAGTTTCAAATAAGCAGTGGGGACATGGAGTTCTCAGAAGCACCTTGAAGAGTTACCATCAAAAATTTTAGTAATGAAACATGGTCTTCTCCCTTTGTGTGTGTGTGTATGCTTAATATGGTCACGAAAATAAAATCATCCATCAGATTATTTAAAAGCCACGTTTTTTTGGGGGGGGGGTAGGTGAGAATGAAGACACAAATAATTAGGTAACATTAGTTATGTTTGTAAGATAAAGTCCAACCCAGGAAGTGTGCCATAAACCCCTACATTGTCCCCGATGGGTGGCCACATTTTAAAGTGGGGCATAATTGAAAACATTGGTACTGGAAAGTTGGAAAACTGAGTTATAGCTCTGTGTTTAGACAAACCAGGAGTCACCCTGTGCATAGCGCTTCACCTGCGGATTTACAATCTAAATGGTTCTTCGTCCAAAGAACGAAGAAGCAGGAGCAGGTGAAATCACAGCTCCTAGCAGGCAGCATCATTGCTAACTACATAAGTGCTCAGCAACAAGTGACTGAGTAGATAGGTGAATGAACAAATAAATGTTCTTTCCAGCTCTAACATGTTACTTCCGTCACCCCAACCACCTCCCTCTCCCTTTAAGAAATATGGACAGAACTGAGTTGAAACAGCATCAGCAACTGCAGCAGCATCAGCTTTTTCCCCTTTATTCCTAGTGGTTTGCCTACGGAGATGATTAATTATTTATACTGCCTTTAGGAAGTGCAACTGGGCTCTTCTGCCTTGGATGCTGTTTCTGTTATTGTTGGTCTCCAAGCTATTTCTTATTTCCTCCAGCACAGTGAAGGTGGTGAAATACGTAACCACGCTTCCTTTTCCGAGGCCCTTGAAGTACTCAGTTCAGCAGTAGATAACCTCCTCTGGCATTTAATGAGAACTATGAAAGACCTAATTTCCTTTGTTATTCTCAGTTCCCTTGACCTCAGATAATCAGATAAGGAGCAGCACAAAAGGACCAGTGAGTTATTTCAATGGTTTCTCTCTATCATGTTTTTGTTCATATGCAGTTTGAACATTCCTATGTTTTTGTTAGCCTTTTCTCAAAACTGTGCTGTAGCATGAATGCTTTTTCTTTTTCTATTACACAAAAAAAGAAGAAGAAAATAGAAATCTCTGGAAATCCTAGATATTTGCTTACTAGATGTCTTCAATTTGTGGCTCCCTTTTTTCTCTTTCTCTTTCTCTTTCTCTTTCTCTTTCCCTTCCTTCCTTCCTTCTTCCCTCCCTCTCTTCCTCCCTCCCTTTATTTCTGTGTGTTTTTCTCCATCTTCTATTATTTTCTTTTAATTAAAATGCTAATTTAAATTATGGAATATGCTAAGGTCCCACTGTGACTAATAAATGTTTACTGCATAGTTCAACATATGCACAGTGTTTACAAACATGAGAAGCACATAGCACCTGTCATGAAGATAAATGTATTCTGGTTTAAAAGGGAATGCCAACATTGTCGAGGGCCTACTGTGTGTAGAATTTTGCATTGACAGTAATTGTAAATGGTTGGCACTCTCTGGGTTCATAGTTTAGTTACCGAAGGTTACATATAAGTGTAATTCTGTTTCCAAAGCTTACAGACATATGTGTAGATATGTAAAACAACATAGGTATGAAGGGTGAAAAGTATTTTGTTACAATTAGATTTTGAGTTAGGATGTAAGGTAAGAACATATCATGCTAGGCACAATGGCTCATGCTTGCAGTCCTGGCACTCTGGCAGCCTGAGGTGGGAAGGTCACTTGAGCTTAAGAGTTTGAGACTAGACCGAGCAAGAGAGAGAACTTTATTTCCATCAAACAAACAAAAACCCAAAACTAGCCAGGCATCATGGTGTGTGCCTGTAGTCCTAGATACTTGAAAGGAGGATCACTAGAGCCCAGAAGTCTGAGGTTGCAGTGAGCTATGATGATGCCACTCCACTCTACTCAGGGAGACAGTGAGAATTGAAAAAGGCTTAGCTGCCTGGGAAGTAAGCTGGCCAGGAGGGAGGGTCCGCAGAGGAAAACTGGACAAGGAAGGGAACTAGAGCACCCAGAAAATGCCTATGGAAAGGGCACATGTTGGAGACCCTCTCCTCCACTTGCCTGGAGGAAGGTAGGCTTGCTCCATCCTCCACTGACAGCTCAGCTGTCCTCAGCCCAAGCCTCCTTAATGGAGATCATCCTGGAATTGAAGTCAGAGGCCCAGCCCTGGGAGAGGTTCCCATGGTCAGGACACCACAAAGCTGAGACTTTGGCCTGGGCCAGAGAAGATGGGAGCTGCTTCTGTGGGGAGCCTCTCTA
>CAUYON010036318.1:0-44045 GCA_963573935.1 Arctocebus calabarensis
ATAAGATATTTCATGCAAAGTATTAACTCTGCCCCCCCAAAGCCCAACCTCCCAACAAACAAAAAACTATCTGGGAATATTGCTATGCTAACATATTAACCACAGTATAATCATTCATAGGAAAACAGTAATTAAGCAATGAATTGAAATAACAAAGTTCAAACTGTCATAAACTCATAGACCACAATGATTTTACAAAACAAGCAATTCCAGATTATCTTATAAACAATAAAAGAAATATTTCAATATCACTCTACTTGATCTGGATACATCTGATATTGAAATTGGAGAAAATATATTGTTATAAAGAGAAATTACAAACATGTTTCACTTATAGATGAGGATGTAATATCCTAAACAACATATTGACAAGTTGAATTACAAAATTAATATTTAAGTAATATACTTTAGTCAGAATAGAATCCAATTTATATAAAAGTTAGACACTTTTTTCTTTTCTTTTCTCTCTCTTTTTTTGGTTTTCTTTTAGTCTAGTTTTTAGTTTGTCTATTTTTTTAATCAGCAAAGGTGACTAAAAATAAGCATCTATTCTTAAACATTTTTATACACTGAATATTTTAATTTTTACTCCATAGTTGAAAATGTTATATTGATTTTGTCACATACCTAATCCTTAAACCAAGGTCTATATATAATCCCATTTAAAATAATGAACCTGAATTAAGAACTGAAATGTTTAACCTTCAGAACTTCAATTAGCATGGTGACTGTGTAATATAAGTTTGATTTATGAGCTTTCTACCTAGTTATATTAGAGATACTTTCTTAGCAGATTGGGAAATGGTTTTTCTCTAACCAGCCAGCTTCCAGAATGTTTCTGAACAATAACCACTCTTAAGAACTAGCAGTAAAGAACTTTCACTATTAGCTCCCTACAGCTTTACTTACCTTCAAAAATCAGTAAGACAACATATGAATGTTCATACCTTATTAAATGTCTCTACAGATGGAAGGTTTTTAATCTCTTTGAAAGGAAACCAACATCATTGCCATCAGAAGCCTCATTCGACATGATCTGCATACAAATTTTCCCTCTGCCATGTTGGCTACCCGTTACATATTCTAAGATGAAGTAATGATGAATTAAAGAAATGAAATCTAGAATGACTAAAAAGGCTTAATGCTATACAAGTTAGAAAAAGGGACTTATGGGGAGGCCAATCAAGCCATGAAGTCAGACCTAAGAAATTCAATCAATATCACAGAAATGATTTTAGCAGAAAGTTGATTTCTCCTTATAGGGACTGATTAAAATCATGAACCATCTATTCATTTGCTCTTTATCTAGAAAAATGCTTCCACTATTTACCAAGTATGAGATACTATCTTTACAAAAGGAGCAAGGCCCTATAAGCACCCACACAGAGTGTGGAATAGATAAGAAATCTGGAGAAAGTATGAAACATCTTGGAGCCATACTTGAGAAATAACAGCCTCTGCAAATCAAAGGGCTTCAGAATATCGTAACACTTCTCAACTCAACGTTGGTCCAAAATTTCTTCAAGAGCCTCGGGGGAATCAAAACCAGTTGGTAGGGTCTGAGACTTAGTGACGGGTTATTAGTGACACGCATTGTGGTAAATGCTCTAAATATATTATTCTATTTAATTTTCATGATAGTTTTATGAGGTATAAAGTACCTGAGACTCAGAAAAGTTAAGTTACATGCCCAAGGTGATGCAGGATGAATTTGTAGTCCTGATCCTGCATTTGTCCACTCTATCCTTTATGGAAAAACACCTAATTCAATATATTTACTTCTTCAACCATTCCATACAGACTTTGGTTGTGTTTACACAGTCATTACTTAAGTCAAATATAATTCAAAAACTTAGTTCCTTGGTCATTTATTTATTTATTTAAACATTTAATGTGCATTTGTTATTTTGTGCTAGGCATTAAAATTCAAAGATTTATAACAATCCCTACCATAGAAGAGCTCCTAGTTTTTCACTTTTAAGAAAAAAAGGCCCCACAAGCATTAAAAAAAATGGTTTCCAAACCCTCACAGTAAATGAAGAGATTTCCGTATATACTGTTGAATGGAATCTGGATCATCCACACCTTTGATTCCTCTTCCTCTACCTTCTCAAGCATCCTCTTTCCCAAATACCCGTTCTTAACATTCACCACCTGCCTTTGACAATGCATTTAGTCATTCTGGTCACATTGGTAACTTAATTCCAGCTAGAGACCAACACCCAAAGTTTTTGACTAAATATTTGACTCAGTTGAATACAACTGACCCTTCGGAAACTATCCAAGAGCCCACAGGAAAACTCAAGAAGAGCACTCTTGCGCATTCTAGACAGAATATAGGATTTCTACAAAAGAACTGTAATCCCCCCTTGAGATTTTAAAGTCTCCTCTGGCCATTTATTTTAGAGTAGAAGTCCATCATCAGGGTCCCAGCTTTACAGAGCTATGACACATTGAAAGTCTTCAACAAACACTATTATTGTTAATATTAATGGTACAGGAGATAATGACAAATAGTCATAACTGTCCATGCTATGGACATACACTGAATATCCAAGAAAGTAATTATAAGAGTGCAGTTTACTTTAAATGAATTTATTCATGTTGTCATGTATTTGCTTTACTTGTGTTTGCACATTGTGGCAGGCTGTAGTCCCAAAGTCCAATACCAATAAGAAAAAGAAAAAAAAAAAAAAACTTTTCACTGACTTGTAGACAAGGTGAGGGAAATGTCTGGGAGAATCAGAGATAGGTAATTAGCGTAGAGAAAATACAAATTATGCCAAGGCTGTAAAGCACGCCTTTTACACAGCCACATTTGGGTAGCCTCACTCTACTTCTCTCTGCAGAGATGCTGTCACTTGCTATAAGATGCCCAGATTCATCCTGGGTTTCAGATGTAGCCATTAGCCCTTCTCCATAATCATGGGTGCCTTCCTTCCGATCACCTCCAGAGCATTCTCTTTCAAAGGAGGTAGAAGGTAGCAGGAAATTATCAGAGAAGGAAAATGGAAAAATAAAGAATTCCCAGTATACCAGTTTATGTTTTGCTGAAATTGATGACAATTGATAGTGACTGTCAATTGCCTGCCCATTTTCAATTCCCCCTTATTTCTTTGTCACAGATAGGGGATGGAGAGAGAAGGACAAAAAAGTGCACTCACTTAAAATCCATACTTAGCAGATTACCTTGCTCTTAGAGACGGCTGGATGACAGAGTGATGGTCAGTGCCATGTAAGCAAACACCCATCAGAGATGCCTAGGAGAGCTTTTGCTTTCCTAATACAAGTGTTTCTCCTATTTCTTCTTGCTTTCTTCTTCCTGCCTGGAATGCAGTGTTGAGGCTAAAGATGTAGCAGTCATCTGTGGACCATGAAGCAACAGACACAAGAAAGAAACCTGTGTGCTTAAGATACAGGAGCAGAAAGATAGAGCATTGGGGTACTGACAATATCTAACTATTTTGGGCTATTGATGATATCTGACTTCTTGCTAAGGGAGAACAATAAATCCCTATTTACGTAAGCCAGTGCTGTTGAGTTTCTATTACACGTAGCCCAAGTCCTAGATGATGTATAGGATAAAAGCAAAAAGAACAGAAAAACAAAAAGAAACAAAACAAAAGAAAACAGTATTCACAACAAAACTGCTTCTGGCTTCTCTGTCGTATGTGGTTCAAATAAGTTTTAGAAACATTTTACCTGTGCTCACTTAAGATTTGTTTTTTTGTTGTTGTGGTGGTTGGTTTTGTTGTTGTTGTTTGTTTTGTTTTGGTTTTTTTCTCCCGTCATGGTTCCTATCTCTACCTGCCACTAGGGTACCGAAGCCACAGCACAATGTGCTCTAGCTCAGAGCTCAGCATTCATGCAGATGTTGACCTGCCCAAGCCCTGGCGTGGTGGGTCGGCTCCTGGGCTGATGGGAAGGGAAGGCTGAAGAAGTGAGCACGGGTAGGCAGACCGGTCCTCCGCTCTCCCGCGGGGAGTGATTACTCTGTAAGGTGAACGTGGAGTGGTGCTCCCTGGCAGCTGAGCAGGCCTCTTCCCCGCAGCGCCCGGGGCAGAGGGGCTGCAAATGCTTTCCAGGACACGCTCTGCTAAAGCAGCGCTTATGAAATCAGCTCCTTGACTCATGTCACCCACAGCATCCTTGCCAGAAAGCGGGAACTGGCCTAGGAAGCCTGTGAAGAGGTGGCGCTCAGGCGTCAGGAATGGCACCTGAAGTGGATGAGGCCCTCTAGCTATCTGCTGCCAGGACAGCACTCGGGAACCCCTCTCTGTAATCTGGAGGCAGCGTCCTTCCACAGGTCAGCTGTAATAGACAAGGGAGAACTGTTGGAGGAGGCGGGTCGCCCAGTGCAAATTGTCACTGCGATGTAAACACAGCCTGGCGCGCGTGTTTTCCTGATAGCAGCGTGGTACAGCACCGTCAGCTCGCTCTGGGGGAAGGCCGCTCAGGGGCTGGATGCCAAAGAGGCTGCTGAGGTTTCCAGGAGCTCACGCCGTTGCAGCAGGGCCGAGTGGGCACTTGGCCAGACAGAGCTCTCGGGAGGCTTCAGACTTCAGCGCCCTCTCACTCCGGGACGGCACAATCGGGCGCCTACAAGGTAGGTGCCCACCCCGAACCTGTAATCATTCCCTTAAAGTATGTGTTCTCTTTAAGCTATCTTTTCTGTGCAACTTTAATTAGGCCCTTAGGTACAAAAAATATTTTTCCATCACATGAGCAACAGTGCAAATAAGATGCTAAGTGGCAACTAACTTGTGAGCTGAGCGAGCTGCAGGCACAGAGGACAGACAGGTGGAGGACACAGTGGGGAGAGCCATCTCCGTCCCACCTGGAGGCCACCGGCACTAACCCCCTGCACGGCGTGGTTGATTGTGACCAGGTGGGCCCAGCATCGCAAGACATTCTTGTTCTTTCAAGAAAATCTCCACGTTTTAAAACATCTTTCTCAGCAGACACAACATGCCTGTGCGTTGGATGCAATACATGAGTCCATTGGGAGATTTCATATTTGAAAAATTCAAATGCATTGGGTGGCACCTGTGGCTCAAAGGAATAGGGTGCCGGCCCCATGTACCGGAGGTGGTGGGTTCAAACCCAGTTCCGGCCACAGGGGGAAAAAAAAAAACTGCAACCACAAAAAATCCAAATGCACTAATAGTTGTGCCGAATGCCTACTAAAGAAAAGTTTTGTCTTTACATCTCAGTCTGTTTCCTCTTTTCCTGTTTCTTTACCCATCTCTAAGTTCCAATCCTTTCTTCTATTTTCTTTTTTTATAACAAGGCTATAGTCATCAGTAGCATTGAAGAATTACCTGTCTCAGAATTGTTTACCTTTAAGGAGGTCTCTGCAATTAAAAAGAAAAGAAGTCCTGAAAGAACTAAGGAAAGACTTTTAAAGAAGATGTCTAAACAGCCCAGCACCACTTATATCACACAACATACCTTCAGCAACTCTACTGACGCTTTCATGTATGTGAAGGCCACACGTTCCCCTTTGCATAATCAAACACAGCCATACATATTTATACACACCTGCAATAACAGTGATTTCCCAAATAACAGCAAAAGAATAAACAGACACCCCCAGGAGTGGTTGCTAAGACTCAGCAGATAGAAGCAAGTTGGCACAGCTTGTGTTTGTTTCCTGGACTGGATTTCAGTTCAGTTTGTATCCACGGGAAATGTTATGGAAAATTCCACAACTGGTTCCCAGCTTAGATCTAAGAACCAATTTTATCAAATCAAACTGGAGCTAACATGCAGAAATGTTTGGTTATATATTTGCACAAATATACTAATAGTAAGTATATTTCTTTAGAGTTTACAAAGCACTTTCATGTTCATAATTTCATCTGATCCACCAGGCTAGTAGAAGCACATGGAATAGTTCCTAGATGTGAATAAGCCCTCTAATGCAAATCACAAAGGGAGGCAGGATGTTAAAAATTCCCTTGCAAAAAATTGTCAGAGGTGATGCACATTAATTATAGAAATTAGCCCAATCCATGTGAGAATTTGGTAACTGATAAAGGAGACATCTATACTAAGCAGGGTATGGTAGTTTTTAAAACTATATTTGACAATTCTTTGATATTCTTCCTTTCAAGAGATAGAGCTTGATTCTCCTGCCCTTGAGTGAGGACTGGACTCAGTGACCTACTTCTAGTGAATAGAATATTGCAGAAGTGATAGCATGTCCCTTCTGAAGTTAGGCTACTTTTTAAACTCCAGCTTTTGTCTTGGGAGCTCTTTATTCCTTGGATCACTTGCTCTGGGAGAAGTCAGATGCCATATTATAGGGACACTCAGGCACTTCTAGAAAAGTCTACATGGTAAGGATCAGAGGCCTCAAGTCAATAGTCAATGAGAAGCTAAAACCTGCCAGCCACCCTAGAAATGATCTTGGTAGTAAGTCACTGAGCCCCTGGATGACTACATTTCTGGCCAGTAACTTACCTATAACTTTAAGGGCATCCCTGAGCCAGAACCTTCCAGACAAGCTACTCCCAGATCCCTGACCCTAAGAAACTGTGTGACATCATAAGTGTTTATGTTTTAAACTGCTAAGATTTGGAAAAATTTTTTTATTCAGCAATAGATTGTTAATACATGGAACAATCCTAGATGTTGGTACACCTGGGACTCATCCAAAAAGAAGGATAACACAGGATACATACTGTTGACCAGGCTACATTCTAACTGAGTCAAAGATTTAAATGTAGAATATGAAATGTTCTAAATTTTATTAGAAAAACTTGGGCTGATTCTTTTAAGCCAGGGTTTCTTAGCCCTAGCACTGTTAACATTTTAAGTTGGATAATTCCCTGTTGAAAGATGTTTTCCTGTGCATGGTAAGATGTTTAGCAGCATTCCTGGCTTCCAACCACTTGACATCAATAAGCCAATCTAACTGTGATGATCAAAAATGTCCTTAGACATTAGAGCAAAGGAAGGAAGGTCTTTTCTAAGTATCATAAAAGGAAAATACACCACATGTGCACACGTGCACACACACACGCAATCATATACAAAATCAAAGGACAAGTGACAAGATGAGGGAGAGCTTCCAACTCACATCATAGGCAAATGACTAACGCAGTCTAAGAAAAACAGGCAAAGGACCAGAAAAGAAAATTCCTACAAAAAGAAGTACAAATGATTCCTAAACATGAGAAACGATGCTCAACTTCATTCAAAGTAAAAGAAATTAAAATCAAAACTGAGCCAAGATACCTTTTTTACTTATCAAACTGGTAAAAAAAAATCCTTAGTTTGACAGCACACTTTCCTGTCACAGCTAGAAAAACAAGAGACAGAATATGTGATTTTGCTGGCGGGAGTACAAAATGGCTCAACACCTACAGCGTACACGTTAGCATTATGTTTCAAAATTACAGATGCAAACGTCCCTTGACCCAGACAGTCTGTTCGTAGGAGTTTATCTGACGGGTATGCCTGTTTGCCTTCTGCTATGATGATAAATTGTGGCTGGCATGTAGCTATCCAGCTAGAGACCGCATGCATTTCCCATCCTCCGTGACACCTGCCGTAGCCACGTTACGAAGTCTGCGTTTGCTTCCTCCAGGTCTGCGTCATCCACTTCTGCTCTTGTCTCCATGACCCCTGCTTCCCTTCCTGGGGCCTTGAAATATGCATATACCCATAATCCAATTTCAACTATACAGACTAAGACCTTGTAAGGAAAGGAATAAGATGGAAGGACCCCAGTCCTGGAATGTTATGAGGAACAAAGGACCACCCAACAGGAAGTGCCCTCCTGACCCCTAAGTTTGTTACAGGAGAGGAATAACCCCAGATTGTGTGTCTGGATCTCTCCCTGATAAGAGCTCAGCCTTTGTCTTACTATACACTCACCTCCATATGTGTCATAAAAGACTGGAAACAGTCCGGGTTCCCATCAATAGGGGACTAGTTATATGTACTACCCATGTAGGTATTTAAAGCAAAGATGCCTCTGTCTATTCAAATTAATAACTTTTTTTCCATTGAATACTGTTCAGTGAGAAACACATGGTACAAAGCGATGCCCTCCAACAAGAAAATCATACCGATGTTGCTTGGGCATGTCACATGCTGGGGCCAATGGAAACGGAGGGACGTGAAGCAGGTTACGTCTGAGCCTCTGGTGGCGTCATTCGTTTCCAGCTGCTCTATTGCTCCTGCCCACGGCCAAGAGGAAAGGACGTCCCAGACAGCAGCTTGTCCTTTGGCTGGGTCCCAGAGAAAGAAGACCCAGGAAGCTTCCTGTGCCCAGAATCAGAGCTGCCACCCATGTGCAAATGAATGAGAAAGACATCTGCGTTCTGTCAGCCACTGACGTTTAGGAGGCGTTCATATTTATGTGAAATATCTAGTCAAAGCTGGGGAGCTACAAATTTTGTAAGAAAAGGAATTTTAATAATTTAATATCACATTCGCATTTCCTTTCATAAAGAAACTCTGAAAGGATATAGAAGATACTAATGACAATTTTTATACCATAACAGCAGGACAAACAGGGAGGAAGCAGAGTTTGTCAATGTTTGAATCTCTTTTAAACTTGTTTTTTGTTTTTTTGTTTGTTTTTTCATTTTCTACCCATGTGAATGTTTTACCTGGTCAAAAAACAAATACACACATAAAATTTAGAACATCACAGATGAGCAAATATAAAACTTGTCTAAGCTTATTTAGTCTTTAATTCTGTGTGTATTTTTAAATAAAAATGGAATTGTGCTGTGCATACCTTTTTTGTAACTTTTCATTCCCCCCAACTTTTCACATGAATTTTAACATGCAACTCCCTGGTTACTTATTCAGTTTTACTCCAATATATTGTACAAAATTCTATCAGAGGACTGTGCAGAGCCTCCCAGGCACACCAGGCACGGGCCAGCCTTGCAATGTCCTCAGGCCATCCTGTCTGACTGAGCCCCCCCGGCTCTGCAGGGACACAGAGTGTGAGGGAACACGCCTGTTTCGGCCTACACAGCCCCTCAGCCCAGAGGTGGCAAAGGCAGAAGGGATTCAGTGGGTCACGCTTTATACCTGGAGTGTATCTTTCTTCAAAGATTTGATAAAGGTGTAGGTGAGTATATTCTTCTTAAAGATATCTTTTCTGCTTGTATAAGATCATAAATTTTCATCTCAAGCCAAATTGGAGATGGCAAAACAAATACCAGAAAATTCTATGAAAATGCTCTCTCAGAGAAAAATATCTTAGAAAGCATACTAAAAGTAGGAGAAATTTGCTATTTTGGCTGAAGATTCGGTATCATCTAGTAAGGCAGGGATCACACAGGGAGGGCGGGGCAGGGCTTCTGGCGGGCATGCTGTGCCACCATGTTGACACTACCATGTCCCCATCCCAACAGCATCGTGTGGAAGGTTTTTGTATTTTATTCCTGTAACACAGGTCACTTTTAACTTAACACATGTCACCATTCCACCAATAATGAAAGAAGGGCATTCTGATAGTATGGATGTGTGTGTATTTTAAATAATATAAACTAAAATCCACATGTGACATTCAATTGCCAGAATGTAGCACCAGTGTACCCAATGGAGGGAATTACTGTCAGGGTGCGTTTCTTATTCTTCTAAAGATCCAGGGAATCGACTCAACTGGCCTGGAGGAGAGGGGTCCCTGCAGACTTTCCAGTGCTTTAGAAGCCCCAAGGCAGAATTTTCAATGCCAGAAGGTGATTTCGAGGGCTATATTAGCCCATAAGCATGCCCATGAGGACGAATGGGAACACTGTAAGATAAAAAAAAATATTATAAAAGACAAGGTGAAGATGAAACAGATTCAGACTTCTCTGGCAGGTCTAAATAATTTAAAAGCACAAAGCACAGGCTTCTAGGACGGGTTAAGCACATCCAGCTGTGAATCAGAAGACCTATGTTTCATGAGTTTAACATTTTGGATAGTAACAAAGAAGGAGGGGGTTGAAAGCTATTCTGAAAGAACAGACAAGAGAATGGCGAGCTTCTCACTTTCTACTGACAGAGGAAGCAATAATTAGGAAGATGGCTGGTAGAGGTAGAAATAGTTACCCAACTAAACAAAGAAGAGACAGTGTAACAACGGCCTTTCCAAAGAGGCTTCAGCAGTGTGCGCCTACATCAGGGTGGAGGCACTGAGACAGCTCAACACCCAGGCCTCAAATTTGCTGTGTTACAAAGATAACGTGATGCATCACTGTGAACACACAGGTTAACTGTGAACGTGACCCTGTGAGCATTTCATCACTGGCTTTTGTGGGCTCCACTTTTCCAAATTTAACTTTTGTCTTTGCACATCCAGAGTATTCCAGGACATGTGACACTTAAGTGGGGAAACTGCTACGAGGTGGAAGTTACCAAAGCAGGACAAACCAGGTTTCCAGCATGGTTGCCATCACATAATGTGACCGGCTACCCTGGCCCTGGTGGGAAGGGAGTTAGGGAGTTGGAGAGCTGGAGTAGAAGCGGCCAGGACTCAGCTCACTGAGACCCCTGCTTTATACAAGGGTGATGGTGAGGAGGATGAGGAAAAAGAGGAGGAAGAGATGAAAATAAGGCTGTCCTAGTCCCCATTAAATAACGTCAGGGCCACTTGTTCAGGTGTGCAGGCAGCCAAGATTCCTTTTCGGCACTATCAGGACTATATCGCTGGAAGATGGGCAGCTATGAAATGTGTCCTCAGTTTGGGCCACTTACATCCGTTGTGTCAGTCCTTTAATGCTCCAAGTCCAGTGAGTGCCCTGAACGCCTTCTCCATTATTGTCAGTTTCCTATCAACACATTTTATAGCTGGCGTCCTTAAGTACTCAGGCAAGTCAGCACTTGCAATGTGGAATTTTTCTGCCAAGTAATCCTGTCCTTTCCAACCTCCTAAAATTATTTAGGGAGACATTGTCCCTGCAAGTGTTCCGCGGTTATGAGTCCAGGGCAGCCTCTGGCTAAGCGTGATATTGACTCCATGATAAACCCACAGAGGAAACTTCTCACTCTCCTGAAAGACACATCTCCTCAAGCTGTTAGGAGTTATCGGCTGGTGGCGGGACTGTCAGAATCCTTTGAGAAAGAATATTATTTCTCTGCCATATCTTATAATTATCTCAATCAGCATTTTTTCCATGTTATCTTACTATTTCTCCTATTTTATGCGTTCACATTGTATTATCATTGATTTTCACTGATTGAGTTGTATGGGTGCATACATTGCCAGTTATACTTTGGGGATAGAAATCTAATATTTTGACAATTGTGTAGAAATTCTACCTTGTAAACTGTTGTCAACCATATTTAACTCACTGACCCTCCTGTTATAGGAGCTAGAAGTACTATAATGACCATGCATAGGGTGTGAGATCTGGGCCAAACACCAAGCTCATGGATTTGTTGTTTTCCAAGCCTGAACACACCCCAGTTGTGTCATGGAACTCCTGTTGTGGCAGGAACAACTGGCATTGCCGTTACTAGTTTAAAAATAAGAGTCATACATGGAAGAGTTTCGGCCTTACCTATTGCCAATATTTTCTTCAACTGATATTTAACCAATTGCAAACTATTTCCTTACATATGTCTGACGGGAGGTGTTTCTTCAGGCCCTTTCAGCCTGGACTCTGGCAGGAATGCCGAAGGGGGTCACATGCCCTCCCTTCCTTCCTCTGCACACTCGTTTTTCAGCATTTGCTGCATCATTTCCTCCTGTGACCTTTCCCCTCTGAGTCCCCATTCCATTCACATGCACGTGTGTGGGTTTCTCACTGCGTAGCACTTGCCATCTACCAGTCTCCACAGTTTCCTGATAGAACTTACTTCATAGACATGTAATTTTCATTGTGGTAAAATACACAGCCACAGCATACAACCTGCCTTTTCCAGTGCACGGTTCTGGGGAACTAAGTCCATCCACAGTGCTGTGCAACCCTCACCACTATCCACTTCCAGAGCTGTTTCATCATCTCAAGGAGAAACTCAATTTCCATTATATAATGTCCCACTTTCCACTCCCTATAGTCCCTGGAAACCTCTATTCTGCTTTCTGTCCAAGCCACGTTTTGTATATTTTCCCGATATAAAGAAATGGGAACTGGGCGGCACCTGTGGCTCAAAGGAGTAGGGCGCCGGCCCCCTATGCCGGAGGTGGGTTTGCCCCTGGCCAAAAACTGCAAAAAAAAAAAAAAGAAAAGAAAGGGGAACTGGTGTTCATTCATGAAGAATGAATGAAGCCAAGACCAGGCACCAGCTGGGGAAAGAACATGACACAAACACTGTCCTATCTTCTACTTGCTCCTCCCCCCATGCCCTCAGCTCGGAAAGCTTCACAGGTAACAATCAGCAAAATAAAAAGGCAACTGTGAAGCAGGAGAAAATATTTGCAAACCATATATTCAATGGGGGAAGGGTTAATATCCAAAATATAAGGAACTCTTACAACTCAATAGCAAAAAAACAGACAACCTGATTTGAAAACTGACAAAATACCTGAATAGACATTTTTCAAAAGACATACAAATGACCAACAGATGTATAAAAAAGTTCCCAGCATCATTAATTATCAGAGAAATGCAAAGCAAAACCATAATGAGCTACCCCTTCATATCTGTTAGTATGGCTATTATCAAAAAGTCTAATGACAACAAGTATTGTCAAGGGGCCGAGCACAGCGGCTCATGCCTGTAATCCCAGCCCTTGGGAGGCTGAGGCAGGTGGATTGCCTGAGCTCAGGATTTTGAGACCAGCCTGAGCCAGAGCAAAACCTTGTCTCTAAAAAATAGCCAAACACTGTAGCAGGTGCCTGTAGCTACTTGGGAGGCTGAGCAAGAGGATTACTTGAGCCCAAGAATTTAAGGTTGCTGTGAGCTTAGATGCCACAGCACTCTACTGAGAGAGACCAAGTGAGACTCTGTCTCAAAAAACCACAGCAACAATAAGAACAACAACAACAACAACACACACATAAAAAAAACAAGTGTTGTCAAGCATGTGGAGAAATCCCTTGTGTACTATTGGTAGGATAAGTATAAGCTCGTCTACCATTATGAAAAACAGGATGATAGTTCCTCAAAAACTAAAATGAGACCTACAAAATGAGCCATTAATCCCACTTCTGTGTCTATATCTGAAAGAATTTAAATCAATATAATCAATATCTCAAAGAGATATCTACACACCGATGTTCATTGTACCATTGTTCACAAAAGTCAAGTTTGAAAAGACCTGAGCATCCTTCAATGGATGAATAAATAAAGAAAATATGGAATATATACAGACTGGAGTATTAGTCAGCTTTAAAAAGAAGGTGATCTTGGCATCTGTGACAACCTGGATGAATCTAAAGGATATTATGCTAACGAAATGAGCCAGACACAGAAAGACAAATATTGCATGATCTCATTTACATACGAGATCGAAACTCAAACTCACAGAAACACACAATGGAGTGGTGGCTGCCAAAGGCTGGTGAAGATTTTGGTCATAGAGCATAAACATTCAGTCATAAAATGAATGAATTCTGGAGGTCAAATGAACAGCATTATTGATAATATTAATACATTATGTATTTGAAATGTACTGAGAGAGTAGATCTTGAAAGTTCTTGCCTCATATACAATAGTGTTAACCTAACTTGGTCCAGAATATTCCACGCACAGTCTCATTTCCTAGGCCAGGCTCTCTGTCCCCCAGGCCCTTCCCAGTGCCTCTCGAATGTTCATTTCTGTTTACAGGAGATAAGGATGAACACCTCCTCCACAGTACGGGCATCACTTACTACCTGAGCAGATGAGAGCCAGCCGCACTCAAGCACATGAATCCTCCCCAAGGTCTGTACTTTGAGAGAGAATGTTTATCAGAAAAAATGCTGCAACCTGAGGGTACATACCGGGGCTGAGAAAGTGTTTGGAGCCACACAAATCAAGCAAGAATCGACTATTTCTCTATCGGTGTCTCTGGTGTGGCATCTCCACTTAGCAACAATACTAGGTGTGGGAGAATGAAGGGCTAGGGGCATGAACAACAGAACCCCTGCGGTGGGGTGGGATGAGGGTGGAGTTCATGGGTGTGGTTTGAAAATCCTTCCCTGATAATTGTGACATTCACTTGTATTCCCTTCCTGCTAGAGAGTCATGCTTCAATTCTGCAACCACACTACACTTTAAAGAGAAAAATGCAGATTACAAAAATATAGTCAAGTAAAAAGTAGAATAATACCATGTAATAATTACAGTATTTTTCTTGCCATATTGTAGGAACCAATTCTTACAACATACATAGATAGTATCTATCTATACATGTATTATACATATGTGTATGTGTGTATGTGTGTTTGCACGCATGTGTATAAAACCTGGGCTTCCCACCACTGAAGCAAAGGACAAGATTTTGTTGATTTAGAGACAGGACATATCCTAATGAGAAAACCCAAATTACTATAAAACTTTGACTTCCAAAAACAATAAAGCTTTAAATACAGACATTGGGAAGAAAAGAGAAAAAAAGTTCTACATTCTTTTGAAATATTAAGAATAAGACTTAAAAACTTAAATCGTTTTTTGTTCCCTGGATCTAACGCAGATGCTCATTTTGCTAGGAAAAGCCCGTGGTCACATGGGACACTGCCCTAAGTGCAGGATCAGGATGTCAAAAGGCGAGGAAGCCAAAATGCGCCCCCGTGTCTGAGGCATCACCAGAAGAAGAAAAGAGAGGCGGAGATGAGGCAGCCAGGGGTCAGGGAGCTGGTTGGTCCTTCCCTGGGGTTGGATGGGGGAACTTTAGGGCGATGCCAGCCAATATAGAAAATGATCTGAGCCTCAACTTTGACCTGTGTGTGAAATTTTACATTTTCTAGTAGCCACATTAAAAAGTGAAAAGCAGGTGAAATTAACGTTGATTGTGCATTTTATTTAACCCAATGTAAGCAAAATATTTCAACATCTAACCAGCATAAAATGATGAACTGCTTTACTTTTTAAAAAGTACTTTTTTCCCAGGCAACATGTATTTTACACGTATAGCACTCCGTGATTCAGACTAGCCCCATTTCAGGTTCTCCACAGCACATGTGGCTGAGGGCAGCCTTTGTGGGCAATACAGCTTTACAATATTACCAGATAGACGTAGAAAGTACTGATGAATCCCACTTCTCTGTTGGGGCCATGACCAGAATGGCATAGCCTTGAGAGCTTGAAGGCCACTCAGCGAGGAAGTGAATGAAACGTGCCCATGGCAGTGCTGAGGTTCCCACTAGTGCTGGCTGGTGCCTGGTAGGAGATCTAGACATTTCCCTGTCTCAGTGACCAAATACAGACAGACGAAAATTTAAAGACAGGCTCTGCAGAGCCTGGGCCAGGAAGCTGAGACCACTGAGGGCTGTGGTTTCAAGATCAGGGCAAATGGCTAACATTGTGGACTGAAAGGAGCAGCCCCCTTCAGCAGGAAACAGCCACGTGGGATCCAGAAGAGGCGGAAAGCCGCTCTTCTCTTGTGTAAGCCAAACTCCCAACATGGCGTTTAATTCATCCATGCATTCAACAAATGTAGACTAAGGACATGCTCTGTAAAATGCACTGATTGTGGTTGTTCACAGTGGTGAAGAAAGAAAGAATTTTTTAAAATCTCCTTTCCTATGAAAATTATATTCTAATTGAGAAAGAAAAAGTTAAAAAATAAGCAAAATATATAGGATGTCAGATGATGTTGAGAATTGTAAGTGAAAGAAAATAAACTCAGATTCGGGGGATGGGAGCAATGAGATAAATACTCTTAAGTAAGATGATCAGAGAAGGAGCAGGGCAAGGGAATGAAAAATCTAAGAAAGGAACATTTTAGTTATTTTTTTCCCCTTCCTTGCCATCTAAGGTGGGTACAAGGCCAGGGAGAGGGCACAACAGAGGGATCAGAACAGTTAGGAGAAATAAATTGCCTTATGTGTGGTACATCTGTGTATAGTGTGATTAAATTAGCTTCTTAAATTCATATATGTTTGTGCGGAAAAGAGTGATGATAAGTATTGCAAACTATTAACTGTACTTACCTCTGGGAATTATGTTGAATTTATTTTCTTTGTACTTTTCTCCATTTTCCAGATTTTCTACCATCAGGATAACCTGCTTTAAGAAAGGGGGAACCCCCCAAATTGTTGTTTATCAAGAAAAGAAATAAAACAGAAAGCCAGTTTCCTTGGTGATCTAATGATATTGGAATAATTGAAGTATCTGACCATAATGTGAACTTCTGAATTCAATTCTATGTTTTCATAGTCAGAGCTGCTCTAGCACTCCTTTCTAAAAGACTTTTGCCCAGATTTCTCTTATTTTTTAATCCATGTGTGCAAATTTGTTGAACATGAACCTTCCCCTTTGCATTTGGTTCTGATATTCAGCATCTAGCACCTGATTATGCTGACGATGCCTTTGAGAAATGCTGACAGGTTTGGGCTATGAGGCTACTTGCTGCCTAGTGCACCTTAGGTCACTGACCACAACACCTATCCCCATCTGCCCTAGCACCTCTTGGTGGGCTCTCTTCTGGAAATTTCTTGCAAAGATAAAATCCCCAAAAACATTCCAAAGAACTGCCATCTGGAACAATGAAGGCTGTCATAAAGATGCATCACATAGATTTATTTCCAGGTACCGTGATAGGCACCAAATTCAACAGAGCTTCTGAGAGCTGGCCTGGAAGCTCTTTTAAGTCTTTGAGGTAGAGAAGTGATATATAAACTGAAATAATTGGAAATGCCACTACTTTGACGTGATACCATTTGATGCTAACATAACATCTTGATCTCCATTAAACCTCAGAGAACAATACAAATATTTTGACAAACATATGAGCTGGGACTGATATTCTATTAACCTGTCAATCTTTACCTTAACTTATATTATACACGAGATTTTCAAAAGCTATTTTTGTTAACCACATTAAAAAACATGGAAGATCAATGTATGTATGAAAGTGTAGCTAATATTTTAACAAAAACTTAAATTTGATACAAGGTATTGATAACTAACCTGTTCAAAACAATTATGATACTTGGCAACAATGTCAGTACTTCTGAACTTTCTTTTTTTTTTTAACTTTCTTTTAATGGGGACTCTATTAAGAAATATACAATCAAGTAGGATTTATTTTGAACAGTTGAGAAATATTTCCTACATTATCTGTGGCTCCTTGTGAAGGAGAGTATTAAAAACCCTGAATCTTCCCACTAATTTTTCTTCCTTTTCAGAGCTTCATACAAAGGGAGCTTTTACACTGGAAAGACTGACCAAAAGGGAAACAAGTTACCACTCCAATAAATATGGGCCCAATGCAAGGCTCTGACAATCTACAGCTTAGAATTCAATTAGAAGACCAAATTGAAGCCTCCTATTATTTTTTTTACACCTAAGCTATATTCACCAGAAATTTTTCAGCAGATTTTGAATCCACATACTAATTAATAAAACAATTAGGCAAAAAAATTCAGTAAATATATAATAGATTCTACTAACTCAATTAGCAAACTGATTGGCATATCGATCTAAGTAGTGTATATATAACACTCCACTCAACAATGAAGGAATTGATATCCTTTTCAAATTTGTATGTCACATATGTCAAAACTGATAATATACTGGGTAATAAAAAAAGTTCAATAAATCTCAGAGGATTAAAATCATCCCAAGTATCTTCTCTGACCATAGTGGAATTAGTCTAGAAATAAATATTGTACTTCAAAAATCATCAAATTACTGAAAATTCAGTGTTTAACAAAAATAAACAACCATTTATGATGGAAAACAAAGATATAATTTAAAATCCTTAAAATTTAGGAATAGAAAGAAACTTCCTATAACTGATAAAGAACATGAACAACAAAAAACCTATTGCAAGCATCACGACTTATTATTTAAAACTTTCCTTTAGAAAAATCTGTCCTATTTCTACATGCCAGCAACAAACTATAAAGTTTAGAAGTAGCACCATTTAAAATAGTAACAAAAATACCAAACTTCTAGGAATAAATTTAACAAAAATGTCAAGACATCTACTGACTAAACCACAGAACATTTTAAGCAAAAGTGAAGGAAATCGAAATTAATGAAATCAGATGAATTTTCATGATTGAAAGACTTACAACTAATTATGAAGTCGTCAACATTTCCCAAGCTAGTGTATAGATTCAACTTAATTCCAATAAAAATCCCAACAATTTTTTTGTATGTTGAAAAGGTAATTTTAAGTTAACTGAGAAGGCCAATGGTAGCCAAAACAATTCCAAAAAGCAATAAAAATAACAAACTAAGAATGTCGGAAGCTTCATAATACCAAAAATGAAGACTTGCGAAGGTTCCATAAGAGCAGTAGAATGAAACAGGACCCCACTCACCATACACAAAAATTAACTCAAGATGGATTAAAAATTTAAATGTAATACCTGACATCATAAAAATCTCTAAAAGAAAATGTAGAAAAACTCTTGTGGATTTTAGCCTAGCCAAAGAATTTAAGACTAAGACCTCAAAAGCAAATGCAAAAAAAAACAAAAATAAATGAATGTGACTTAATTAAATTTAAACATTTCTGCAAAGCTATGGAAATAATCAACAGTATAAATAGATAACCTACAAAATGGGAGAAAATACATCCAAGAAAGTTTTTTTTGTTTTTGTTTTTTTTTTTTTTTTTTTTTGCAATTTTTGGCCAGGGCTGGGTTTGAACCCACCACTTCCAGCATATGGGCCGATGCCTTACTCCATTGAGCTACAGGCACTGCCCTGGCACCAATAAAGTATTAATATCCAGAATCTGCAAGGAACTTAAACAAATCAGCAAGAAAAACAAAACAAAACAAATATATTTTTTGTATTTATAGTGCTGTCTACAGCAAACATATAAAAAGGTGCTAAACATCACTAATCATCAGGGAAATGCAATTTAAAACCACAATAAGATACCACCTTGCCCTTATCAGAATGGCCATTACCAAAAAAGTAAAAAAGCTATAGATGTCAGCATGGATGCAGTGAAAAGTCAATGTTCAGACACTGTAGTTAGCCACATAAACTAGTACAACCTTTATACAAAATAGTATGAAAATCGCTCAAAGAACCAAAAGTAAACCTACTATTCCATCCAGCAATCCCACTCCCCCAAAGGAAAAGAAGTCATTATATCAAAAAGACACATGCACTCCTACATTTATTGCAACACAAGTCACAATTTCAAAGAAATGGAATCAACTTAAGAGCCCATAAATTGATGAGTGGATGAAGAAAACCTGGTATATATACAGCAGGGAGGCCCCTTAAGCTCTGACTTAGCCAGAAAAAAAAGAATGAAGCAATGTCTTTTGCAGCAACTTGGAAGGAACCAGAAGCTGTTATCCTAAGTGAAGTGTCACATGAACAGGAAAGCAGATGCCGGGCATCGTCACTAATAGCCGGGAGTGGAACAATGTGTGCGCGTGATCCGACCGGCTCGGGTAACGGACTTTGTTGACTTACAAGGAGGGAGGATTCAAAAATTATCTACCAGGTACACCGAAAGTCCTGACTTTACCACTGTAGAGTTCAACTGTGTCCCCAAAATATACTTGCTCTCCCTAAAACTATTGGAATTTTTCTTTTCTTTTCTTTTCTTTTTTTTTTTTGAGACAGAGTCTCACACTGTCACCTGGGTATATAGTGCTATGGCATCACAGCTCAGAGCAACCTCCAGTTCTTAGGGTCAAGCCATTCTCTTGCTTCAGCCTCCCAAGTAGCTGGGACTACAGGTGCCTGACACAACTCCTTGCTTTTTTTTTTTTTTTTTTTTAATAAATGGGTCTTGCTCTTGCTCAGGCTTGTCTCCAACTAGTGACCTTAAGAAATCCACCTGCCTTGGCCTCCAAGAATGCTAGGATTATAGGCATGAGCCATCACACCTGGCCCTACTGGAATTTTTGAAAAGATAATATAACAAAGGCACAAACTTTGACAAATAGACTATGTAACAGAATATATACTCCACCAAGAGACCTATCCCTACATAGTCACTAATTCTTGTACTACAGTTCAGAAAGAGAAAGAATGGTGTTTATTTAAAGAGTTCTGTGTCATTTGGATATTCACATGGAGAAATAAATGAATCTTAATTAATCCCATTCTTATCATGGCCTAAAATAAATTAAAACTGAATTTTTTATCTTCAAATTTGAAAAGCAGAACAATGAAATTTCTAGAAAATAACATAAGAGCTGAATCTTTTGCAACTTGGAAAACAAAGATTTCTTGAACTGCATAACACAAAAAGTACACTAGTCATAGGCACAAAATTGATAAACTAGACAATATGAAAATAAACAATTTTGACTTATCAAAAGATATCACAAGAAGAGAAACTGAGCCATGAAACAGGGAGAAGTTATGTGCGATACCAATATTCAACCAAAGACTCAAACCTAGACTAAAAGAAAAAATGTAACTCTCACATATCATGAATGGCGGAGTAAACTAGGACATACAACCACTTAGGCAAGTTGTTTACTACCATCTACTTAAACTTGACATTCATTGGAATTAGTTGAATTTCACTCCAAATACTCAAAAGATATGGGTATTTGTATACAAAGTGTTCAATCCAAATACTCAAAAGATATGAGTATTTGTTTGCAAAGATGTGTGAAATTATTTTCAGAGTAAGATAATTCATAGTAGCCAAAGCTTGGAAACAATCTAAGAAGTCAGCAATACTAGAATGATAAATTGTGGTTATGTATATTAAGACAGTGAATAATATATGGCAGTGAAAATGAATAACTATACTTTAAAAATAAGAATGCTACCTTTAATCAATGCCTTCCTATATTTGATTAAATACTGTATGATATTAATATATATTTCAGCAATAAAATGATCTTGGTACTGTTTGGTGTGTTTAGTAACACTTAGCATTCATATGTTTTCACATCATATGTGTAAGAGTTCATTTCCTTTCACAAAGAATTATATATCATGGATGTCTCACAGGCACTTGCATCACTGGAGTCAAAGCATCCATAAAACTTGTAAGTACAGTTAACTTTGATCCTCTGAGTGAGATTTGATTTTAAAACCTTTCCAATCCAATATTTCTGCCACCCACATACACTCCAGCTCTTATTTATTTTAGGTGAGAAAGTGATTGGATTACTTGTAATTTAAAAGAGAAAATTTAAAAGAGAAAAACATAAATATGAACTCACCTGATGACTTTATCATCTGTTTTAGGTTATATAAATGAAAGTGCTTTGTTCATTTTTGTTTATAGTTTTTGAGTATGTTACTTCTGGAAGCATTCTCCAGCATGAAGTCCAAGCTGCTTCTTGCATGTCTTAAAGTTGAAAATGATTTCTCTCCTTCAACCTTTCTCCTTTCTTCTGCAAACCTGGCAGTCCTCTGTCGATGTGTTTTGTTTTGTTTTGTTTCATTTTTCATCATAAAATGCATCTTCCCATTTAGACTTCCCTCAGTGTCAGAAGATGAAGGTCTTCCCTTCTTTCTTGAATTTCTGTTCCTCGGTGCTCGCAATCTGAGTGATGAGATTTCTCTTCTAAGAAAAGTGTGTCTGCACTTTTTCTCGACTGTCCTTCTTATCTAATGAGTAAATGTATCTGTTGACACCAACAACTTTCATCTGCAAAAAGAATAATTTTTTCCACCTTTTGTAGAACCTCCTTGTAAATTTGTATCATACACAATACTGGCCTTTTCTGTTTACTTCTCTCATAAACTTTATGTATTCTAAAATAACTATTTGTTTGTCAAATTGAACAGACCATTTCCTCCTATAACGACTGATCAACAGTGTTTGAGGCTCAAAGAAGATACTCAGCATTGTCACTACCCTCTCCTCTTGGGTTAGAAACACGTCATCTCCATATCACATTGATAGGCACAATGTGAATGTGCCTAAATTGTCTTCTTTTTCAGATCATTTGGAAAGTCTTTCCTAGAAGCAATCACTGTTGCTGTTTTATCTATTTTCATTTTATGCAATTCCTGAGCAAGTTGAGGGCTTGGGTAGAAACTGTCAGCTGTGATGGCCTGAAACACTCTTAAGCGTTGGGGGCGTCTAATTCAGCCACAAACAAACCCTTTTCCTCTAGGACAAAGACACAGAGGATCTGGCTAGCCCACCCCCAGAGAAGTTTGTGGCAATAGAACCTAACCTGACAAGTAAGCTGTGGAATTCCCCCCACTTCCTACCACTTCTTATAAAAGTGGTCTCTAACTGCCCCGGGCACAGATGCCATCTTTGCACTACTGGGGGGCGTGTCACTCTCCCCTTTCAATAAACTTGACCTAAATATCACCTCTAGGCCCTTATGTCTGGGAACCCCCATTATACCTTTCAGTATGTGCTTACAAAACATGTGCCAAATGAATCACTATTCAAGATATAAATGGCAAATTGGGACAGATAAGACCTTCTGCTGTCTTGCCATCACAGGGGATATGAGAAAACACATAAGCATTTTCTGAATCACACAGGCTAAAAAATAGGCCTACTTTGCAAGCTTCTTCGGATTATACCACTTGAATTGAATCCTCACTTTAAACAAACAAAACAAAACAATAACACGGCAGACATCTTCCAACTTTGGAGCAGGAATAGGGAAATCATTATGTCAGATAAGATCTGACATAGGATTAGAAAGGGTTATTAATTTGAATTTAAATAATTTTTGTGATAAGCTTTTCTACAATGTGCATTTCAGAAATATAAATAATTTAAAAAATATACAACTTTCACATTCTTTTTTACTTATATAGGAAATTAGATTCTCACTTCTACCTGGTGACCAGATCATCATGTGCCGCTGCATGAGGCAAAGAAAAGAAAATACAGACTCACGAAAATCATTTACAAAAGATCGTGTTTAGATATAATTCAGCAAGATGACGCTTTTGTACAATCCATTTACGTTTACGATGTGAAGAGGTCATAAGATTGCTTTAAGTAACCGGCTTTCCCAATTTTTCATCTGAAGAAAAACCAGCATATTCATCTGTGATTTAAAGCAAGAAGAACACTCAAGCATCTGCACGGCCCCAGTCTACGGGGTGGAGAGGAGAATGCGTGAGGAGCCAGTGGATTTTCCTCTATTATCAAAATGCTTCCTTCTGTGATTTTCTTTTAGTTCTAGACTTAGTGGTGTCAAATTGCTCATTAACAAGCCAATCCTGGTTTACTCTTATTTGTGATTCCTATGCCGTTAAACATTTCTTGAACTCCTCTTGCCTCTTCACTGTTTTACGAATCCATGCTTCCTCTTTGGTCCAGCCACCATTTTGCTTTGCCACCTTGAGCCTCTTGGTCTTCTAAAACACAAAATGCCTGAAGAAGGGATTACATCTCCAGGTCAATGTCCACAGGCAGTAGAGGTAGGAAATGGACTTTTTCTCTCTTGTGTTTCTCTACGAATGAAGAAATCCTTTCCCAGAAACACCAGCCCTACTCCCAACCACAACTCAACATGGCCTCCTGCTTTTTTGACCCAAATCACTTTACATACGCACATCTCAATGAATCAACGAACCCAAGCAGGCTCCAGGGCCCAGCCATTTGTCATGGCTGAAAAGTTTGGCCATGAGGAGGAATGTGGATAGATGCCTGAACAAATGTGTCATTCAGGAAGGAGGAGGCGCCATGAACACATAATCAACTGTGTCTATTGCGCCTCCCAAGCAGGTAATAGATAAATCCATGTTGTGCACCATATCTAGTTTGTCATAGCCAGCCTGTCACCATCCCCTAGCAGCTACAGCTTTGCTACATCTACTACACACCAATATAATCAGCATTCATACCTAGGCGCAGAATTGAATGGCAAGTGACTATTTTTCATTTCACTTCTCAGGAGTGGCAACTGAGTCTTTCCAGAGTTAATTAACCTACACAGGCCCAGGAAGGGCCAGCAATAGACTTAATATCAAGAATGCGCCTCCTGACACCTCTTCTTCTGATCTACGTTTCAATTATTAACCGGGACTCCTGAAAAGGACACATGCCTCTTTCATCACACCAATTCTGTTGTGAACAGGCTTTTAGCTTCATTTATGTAGCCAAAGTACACGGAGAAAATAAAATTTTCACTTTTTTTATAACACTCATCTCAAGTCAATTAATTGTTCTAGTATAGTACTCCTAATTTTTACCCAACTGATTAACTGGAGAAAAATATAAATACATTTCAAATTATAAATCTTTTATGATTTGGGAGATTTTATACAAATGTACATTTGACAGTGCTAATTTAAAACAAATATGCAAGTTGATTAAACATTCTCAAGATAAGAGGGATAAGCTGTTGGATTATTTTATAGATTTAAGCAGTAATCCTACACTCCTACAAACAGAAATATTGGTATGTGTTTTTCTTTAAAAAAAGTAATTCTTTGAGAAATATCCAAGAAAGACTATAAAAGTGGGTCAAGAATGTGTGCACAAAACACCTGCATCCTTTACTGTGTAAGCCTTAATTTATTTATTGAAATAATGCACTGTTAAATATTTATTTATAAATTATCAGTATGCTGAGTTTCTCTCCAAAATCATTAATATGGTCTATGGCTACAGATACAGCCAAGGCTCTTATTAATTCTCATACCTGTTTTCGAATTGTTGGCTGAGTATTCACCAATCGCCATTCCCAGAGTCTAATCTAACTATGCAACTGTTGTTCTCTTGAAAGCTAGTGAACTAAAAGATTTTTAGAACTCAGAGCAGACAGAGAGAGAAGGAGGGAGGGGGTGAGGGAAAGAAAACAAAAAACAGGAAGGAAAATAGTCACTAATTCTCACATAAATTGGATTCAATTTTGACCAAAGTACATTACTTAAACATTAATTTTTAATTCAACTTATCAATATGTTGTTTAGGATATTGCATCCTCAGATATAAGTGAAATATGTTTGTAATTTCCCTTTATAACAATATATTTTCTCCAATTTCAATACAGGTGTGTCCAGATCAAGTAGAATGATTTTGAAATATTTCTTCTTTTGCTATTGTCTATAAGATTTGGCATGATCTGTTTTTTGAAACTGTCTTTTACTTTCATTTATATAATATTAGTTGTCTATTATTTGAGACTTTGGAAAAAAAAGGAGAAGTTAACTAATGACTTCATACTGAGCCTCAGAGTCAAAGCATTCTCTAATAGACATACTCCTATTTGACAATGTGAACGTTATTTTCTTGGCATTATTAGTAGTAGTATTGCTTAAGATTTTGATGCAGTGATCGTCTGTTTTCTTTTCTGAATGTAGTTATCTTCGTTCATTCTTTATGTGGTTTTTGTTTCTAGTCCTTATCTAAAACAATGTAACTATTATTAAATTTTAAGTCTTTTAAATTCTGTAAAGGCGAAAAGTGGAAACCTAATAAACTCATGTATATGTTAATAAAAAAAAAATTTTAGAAATCATTAAACCCCGAACTCCAGGGCTCATGTTATCAACTTCTCTTATTTAACTTGTGAGTCTGAAAAGAGGCTTAGTGATTTTCCCAACACCTGGAAACTGGCATTATTTTTTCAATGTAATAGACAGAATTATTCAATAGAATTTAACTTCTTTGGAAAGAATTTGGGGATCTAAGGATAGCTTTATATATCTGAAAAAGAAAATCTATATCCTTCACATTTTATTTAAATGTACATGGTCCTTTAGAAATTTTCAGCAAGTTGAAAACAGGGATAAAGAGAAATGAATCCCCAAACAGACCCTGAATAAACTGAAGAGAGAGATCTATTTGTAGGTATTATCCATTCACCCTACAATGCTCAGAACCACTTGCAGGGCAAGCTAAATGCAAACAATAAATAAGCAAGCAGACAAGTAAACAGAAACAACAGAAGGGGAAAGTACACACTGCCAAGAACGCATTAAACCTGTCCTCCCTACTGCAAAATGAGCAGAAGACATTCAACAGCTGAGGATATGCAGCCGCACGGCGCTCTCCCAGGTAACGTGTAAATGAAACGCGGCATCCAGGGATGACATCCTCTCAAAGTCCCAATTGGTCTCTCTATGTCTCAGATTTAAAGTAGAAAGCATACATTTTCTTTCTTACTTCTTTGCTTTAGTTAAGACTGGATAATGTAATTTTTTCCTAGTAATCTCATATAATATATGAATAAGAGAGCTTTCCATATGTAATTTAATATTTTTTCATATTTATCATATATATTCGTGCTGGAAAGAATTGTAGATGTTTTATGCTCTGTCTCTCTTCCTCAAGACTTTTGCTGGCCCACCTGGCTGATGTCTCCCAACCTTTGTTATTTCATTAGAGCAGCTCTTTGCACAAAATACTTTTACAGAAGTAAATGAACAAATTAAACCATTTTGAATGTGTTGGGTGGATAGAATCGCAGGCTGTTCTAGGAACAAGAGTGCCCTGCTTTGGTGCCGCCTGGAGCAGGTTCTCCTCCTGCGAGGGAGGATAAGGGGGGGCTCTTCCTTCGAGTCTTCCCCATCCTTTATCCTATGCAGAGAAATGCTACACCCCAGAAAAGGGGGAATTGCTTTATCAGTCTAAAATTCCCCTCATCCCCTCTAGGTGGGTTTTTAGACAGGGAGCTCATAAACACAGATGGCATTGAAGACACCTACGTCTGCTCATTATTTAGTGCCATTCTTTACCCCAGGGCCCTTCACCAGACTGAGCTAATAAAAGAAAACAATCTGACCCGACGGAGCCAGTGAGTAAGGGAGTGAGTCACTCAGTTTCTGTCTCCCACTCGCAGAGACAGACTTGTTCTATTTTATAATAAAGAGTTGCTTATGAGAGATTGTCCCTGTGGTCACTCTGTTGTATTGGCCCTGCTGGGGATTTTTATCCAGAGAACCAGGATAGTAAGAGGTCATTAAGTTACATACCTCATTGCTGAATAGTCCTACAGTCACCTTTGAAGTACTCCTCCTGAGACGCTCTGTGGGATGCCAGGGCCCAGGCCACCCTTCGAAGCAATTTCAGAACTCTTTATGGGATGGCCATTAGAGCTAAAGTCATACAAGGTCTGAAGATTTAGTTCTCAAACTCCTCCTAGAAAAAATGCTTTGAAGGATGGACTAGGTGCTGGTATTGGTGCATCACTTCCCAAGGGGAAGACTCCAAAGGTGGTGGAAGTTAGAGTCAGCAATTACTAGGTAGGCTGCTCTTTTGCTAGGATGAGTTTATGAACTTAATTGTCCAACCTAGTAGAACCAGGAGGCTGGACTCGACACTTAGTGTATTGGGTTATTCTTTGGCCAAGAGCACATCAAGAATCAAAAGCAGCAAGCCACTGTGACAAATAGAGATATTGAGTGCAGAAAATTTTTTATAATATTTCTAATGAATTTGGGCTACTAATTACTAAAAATGTGACCAAGCATTGACACTAAAAGCATAAATAACAACTAAAGTTGCCAATTGTACTTTTCTGTCATCAAGTGAGGCCCTAATCCTAGAGTACTCGTATATATTTTTCTTCTAAGATTTTTTCATGCACTTTTTAAAGAAAAATTGAATGATCTAGTACTCTTCTTCCCACATTTATATTCCACATTAAATGCTGAATTGTTAACTAACAGCATTCTTATTTTGTTAGGACTGGATTTCATAATGGTAGATGTGTGATCAATGCTTTGACATTTATCTCAACAACAGGTAGAATTTCTACTTTATTTTTAAAATAAAAACAAAATAAAATATATTTTAACTATCAGGAACACCCTCCCCCCAATCTTCTCTTCTCAACTTGAGCATGTACATATATTTTCTGTTTCTTGCTTTTTTCACTTTGCATGATTTCATAAATCTTGCTTGATACATTCATAATTTCTAAATGAACCAATTCTAGCAACAATTTGCATATTAGATAATTCAGCCAGATTGTCTCTATACCTTCATAAATATTGCCTTTACAGTTGCACAATAGTCTAACATATTTTGTACTATAATTTAATTAGCCATTTTGTGATTAGTAGACATTTGCACTGATTTCCATTTTCTACCATAAGTAACCTTGCAATAAACAAATATACATAATAGTCTTTTTGGTCGTCTTTGGATTATTTCATTAGCATACATTTTTAAGAACAGGATATTACTGATTTTATTAAAGTGCTTTCCATTTTAAATTGCCATCAGGAATTTTTGAGTTAGGTAATTGTTTTCTATCTCCATCTTTGCTATGTATTGTTCTTTTTAATTTTTGCTAGCATATTTTAATACTATCACATTGTTCTTTTGTTTATTATTTCATTTATTTAATAATTAATGAGAGTGAATTTTATTTCATGTTTTGGATGAATTATAATTCAGGATATTTTAGTACAAGTTTATTGAACTCTTAATATATGCCAGGTGCTGTGGTGGGTGCTAAGAGATATAATGATGAAGAGAGGATGATTTTGACATTAAGGAACTTGCAAAGTAGAGTGTGCCAACGTCCTTTATTAATGTATAATGGACTTTTCTTTCTTTTCCTTCTTAACAATCACTTGACATCTATATACTCTCTACTTTTCAAGGAAGAGTATTTTTTAACATTCATTTATATACATTTTTTTTTCTGACTGAAGTTCACAATGTATTCTGATTTCCTCAGTTTTCTTTTTTTCATTTCAGATTAATATGAGGGTCTGGATATTGAGGTGACATTGTTTTCATTTCTCAGATAAAGTCCAAGTTGTAGTTGAGCCCTTCATCCAGAGGGCATGCTGAACACGCTCTCATTGTGCATATTAGGTGAGAACTTGCCAATCACTTTCCCTCCTCCCCTTTCCTGTCTATCTTCCTTTCCCCTCCTCCTCATTAGAATATACTTGTGGTTTTCTTTTGTTTATATATGTGTTTTGAGAAATTTTTAAAATACAAAAAAAAGTTCAGAGGCATGTAATAAAGGCACATGTGCTCACCACCAAGAAATATCAACCACTAACTTTATTTATATAGTTATGTCAAGCCTTTTTATTTCAATAGAGAAAAAGTCCTTTTTCCCCCCTCACTCTATCCATTTCCAATTCCTCCTTTTCCTTAAACAACCAGCATCATTAATTTGATTTGTATCTTTCCAATTAATGAAAAAAATTAAAATTTTAATTTAAAAAATAATTCACATTAATGGATAGTATAGTTTGCTGAAGATTTTAATTTACATAAATAATACTATGTTGTAGATATACCATTTTGCAACCTCTTTTTCATTCAATATTGTTTTTAAGACAAATCAATTTTTCAAAATAAGTACCTCATTCATTTTCCTTAACTGATATATGGTATTCCATCATATAGATACATTATACTAATTTTTCTATTTCCATATTAATAGACATATAAGTTGTTTCTTTTTACCTTTTAAAAAAGTGCTATAATAAATACTCTCATACATTACTTCCTTTGAATATGTGAGTTTTCTCTAATGGATATATAAGGTCTGACAATTAAGTTCTTGAACTCATCCAAGAAAAAAATACTACATACCTCCTTGCTGAATATCACTATGGTCATCTTTGAGGTACTGCCCTTGTAAAGTTACACACTGATGCCAGTGCCTAGTACACCCTTCGAAGCAATTTTGGAATGCTCTCTCTGGAATGGTCATCAGAGCTGTCATCGTATTACCCTTGATGTCCTGACTGTCATAAAAATACCTTCCTTTCAATATTTCCTTTATCTTTGAGTAAAGAGAATAGTCACTGGTGGTCAGATCAAATGAGTAGGGAGAATCTTCCAATATAGTTATTTGTTTACTGGCTAAAAATTGTATCAGTGTCAGTACTGTGTGAGCTGGTGCATTGTGATGCAAGAGCCATGACTTGCTTACTGACATTTTCAGTTAATATTTTCATATTTCTCTACCAATGTTCACTTGACCTGATATGTCTCTTACAGTCATCTAACAATTTTGACACATAATTTAAAAAATTTTTGCAATATTTTCCTCAGTTCTGTTCATTAATGCTTCCCTAAGCTCTTCATTAGTGATGCTTTTTCTCCCCTCAGAAAAATGTTTAATCCATTTTTACACTTCCATTTTCTTCATGGCATTATCCACATAAACTTGGACTACTATGTTCCTGACTTCGCTACCACTCTTGCTAAGTTTAACAAGAAATATAATGTTTGTTTGTTGGTCGAATTCAAGCTCTGACATTCTTGTGTTGGCACACACAAAAATACACAACAACAATATTAAATGCAACTCAGCAAGACACTACCACATGTCAACATGAACATAGCTGTGAATCACTGATATACCAAGGTTATGAAATCTTATAGAGTTGTTTGTATGGTGCTGCCAATGTAAGCACACATTTTTAAGTTCACGAACTTCATTGTTAAACCTTGTACAGCTTGAAATGGAACCTAAGAGCATTTTCAAATTTGTGGAATACTGAAAAGTGATTGAGCCGATTTACACTCCTACCAGTTGTATATGAGAATTCCTATCTTCTGGAATTTTCTGACATTGTCAGACTTTTAAATTATTACCAACTATGTGCATGACAAATGGTATTATTTATTTATTTATATCATACCCCTGATTATTAGTAGTGAAGGTTAATATCGTTCTAATTTTTTCCTGAGTTTTCCAGCCATTTTCCTTTGTCTAGTCACATAACTGGGCTAATTTTTCTATTGCCTTCTTTATATGGTGACGATAATGGTGATGAAGGCTTGATAATGTACTTTCATGATATAGAGCAACAGTTTTTAGTGCATTATATCTACTAATCAAATTGAGTCCTTAGAGTGGCCATATAACAGTTTCCATAATTATCTTACTTTTACAGATAAGAAACTTAAAGCCCAAAGAAGTCAAATAAAAAAGTTTGGAATCAGATTTTGATCCTAAAAAGAATCAAACTGTTTCAGACTGTTAAACTTGCTCTTCACACTGCCAGTCACATTGGTTGAAAAAATTAGTCTCATAAAACAGGAAGGTCGAACTAACCCAAAACTCATATGATTTACATACATTGGTTAATCACTGTCAGTGCATTTTCTTGTTTTATGAAACTAAAACATATATAGGTAGAACAAAAGTAAAAACAATTACCAATAGAAAGTTATGAATACAATGCCTTACTTTTGTAGAAATCAAGATATGTAAAAATCACTCTATATCCCAATCCAAAAATTGTTAAACTTTAGTAAATCTTTTAAAATAATATAATAATTATTTCATTTTTAATGATGGTATAGTTTCTTTCCTTTTTCACTATATGTAGGATTAAAGTATTTGAAATTAAAAAGCATTTTAACTATATATTAAGAAGGTAATAATGTAAAGGTAATAATTTCAAATATGTATCATTATGAAATTAGCATGTCTAATTAAACCAAACTAGAAAATTGAAAAAAAAATTCAACTCTACTGATACTAATAGAATGAATCATTGCACATTGTTGAGGAGAGGACAAGTTAGTAAAAAAACAAAAGAATAAAGTGCTTTTGCTGAAATGGATATGACTCCAAATTTCTAACGATAGGCAGGCCAAAGTATGATTTCTCATGGCTGGCAAAAATAAAACTATTTGTGGGTGAATTCTGTCAGCCAAGCAACCCTGACTAAAAGCTTAGGGGGAAACAAAAAGAGTTTGACACAGATGTGTGACGTAGAAAACAATTTTCCTTGCTGGGTATGACCATCAAGAATAGATTTTGAGAATGTTGGTTGTTACAGTGAAGGTAGGTGAAAATTAAGTGGTGTATGCTGCCCCTTAAGATGGCATAACAGCACTGATATTTTTAGTGAGTCAAGTTAGCATTTATCACCATTTTTCTTACTAAGCACATTCATTTGGCTCTACAAATGGCACAGGCTGAGACTTAAGATTCTTCTTCCCACTCAACCATGACATATATTTCTCCTGTTTGTGTACCAGCACAGTGCCTGAGTTTGCAACATTAGTCACTTGGAGTTTAGTCCTGATCATTCCTGTCAAGCAACAAATTTTCTGTCTGGATAGGGGTACAATCCATGAGGCCATTTCCATCCACTAATATCATTTGTTGGCAGAATTTCCACTCTGATGTCACTTAACAAAGCTTTCAGTAAATGGCATAGCTGCAAGTTAAGCTTTCAAAATATAACAAAGAAAACAACAGTCTAGAAAGGAGTTTCACAAAATGTTTTTTCTCTAGAAATTTCTAAGTCCCTTTAATGGGCATTCAGGAGGAAGTATAGCAGACTGTAGCTTGCTCTTTATAAAGGCACCAGACACATTACCATTTTAAAAGCTCCAAGAAGTCTTCTAGTAAAAAAAAGAAAGAAAAAGTTCCTTTGCTAAATTTACCATGAATAAAAACTATAATAACAGAATATCTGTTGACAAACAATAAGAAACTTCATTGTTGATGAAATGAAATGTATGTCTTTTACAAGAGGGTATAAGCTCTTAGATTGACAAAGTATGAGATAGAAAAGTTAGAGACCCCCAGACAAGAATAGAAAAGAATATATGATTAATGATTTCTAATTAGAAAAACTCTCCAAAGTAAGACATAGCTTTAAAAATATTAAAAATTAAATATAATTTGTCACAAGTAATCATGTTGAGTGTAGCTTTTCCTGATGAGGTGTAATCAGGACGTGACGGTGAAACACATGAAACACTAGCTTCACCAGTTCCACATTTCCGTTCCTGTTCTGCCACTTAGGAGCTACGTGATGTGTGTGAAACTTATGATTTAAAGCTGTATGTAAACCTAAAGTATTCTTAGTATCTAAACATTGTGGGTATGTTCTCAAGATAGTTGAATCTTTGCATGTTCCCTCAAATAAATAAAATATGCAGAATATTTTAAGAATTGTTGGTTTGGTTTTGTCTTTTCTTTATCCAGTTTGGGGCTATAATGAAGAAAACTGCTGTGAACAATACATACATTTCTTTTTGTGGGTACTTCTTTCTTAGATACATTACCATGTTTAACGAGCATTCCATTTCATTAGATTTTCAAGTTTTTATGTCTCTAAGTGGATGCTAAACTCCAGCCCAGTCATCAATTAGGAATGTCTTCTATTTCTTCAGTAACATCTAATTGTATCCTGATTTCTTTTTTGGTTCTTAAGAATTGGAAAGGTACTTCTGAACACCAAAAGAGCACATGTTGATTGACTTTCTTTGAATTTTAATAATGGGGATGAAACAGTTCTTTGTTATTTATAGAATTTTTTGTTATAGTTGAAAACTGGAAAGAAAAACCAAATATATATCAAAAATATTAGCCAGGCATGATGCAGGCACTTATAGTCCCAGTTTCTCAAGAGGCTAAGGCAGGAATATGGCTTGAACCCAAGAGTCTGAGGTTGCTGTGAGCTCAGTTAATATCACAGCACTCTGGCTTGGGTGACAGAGCAAGACTCTACCTTCATAAAAAAAATTAAAAGTCAAAAATAATAGAAAAGAGAATGAATGACTACATTATGCTATATTCATATAGTGGAGAACCATAAAATAATGAGAGGAAATAAACTAATAAATGACTAGTACACATAACATGGATGCATCTTGAAAATATTATGTCAAATGAATAAAACCATGCATGAACAGTGTATATTTAATAATTTCAATTTATCTGAAATTTAAGAACCAGCAAAAACTAATCAATGGTGATAGAATTTAGAATAGTGGTTACCTTTGGGAGTGGGAGGTGAGGAGTGCCTGTGACATGAGGGAAAGTCATCAAACACTAAGTATTCTACAGATCGTGTAGATAATGGTTAACCAAATAGAGAAATTGTGCACTAAGTTGTACACTTAAAATTCGTGCATCTGTATACTTCACTTTTATATGTCATCCTTTAATTTAACAAGCTTTTCTTTAATAATCAGAAAATTCACTTCATCATTTACCCCTTATTGATATTACATCTAATTTCAAGTTCTGTTTTCAAGTTACATTTATTTCCTCAGAGATAATTGGCTCTGCATTTTCTTAGAAGCTGAGGACTCAGCAGTGAAGGGGGCATCCATGTTGCTGCCCTCAGACCATTCTCAGACCAGAAATAAAGATAGGAATGAACGCAATACAGTAGAACCTCTATAAATTGACCACCCAAGGACCTGCAACAAACCGGTCAACTTACAGAGTTGGTCAACGTAAGGAACTAGGCCTATTTTACTGACACATGTACTGCATGTCAGGTCTTCGAAAATTATGTCAACTTAAGGTGGTAGTCACTGTAGGGAGGTGGTCAATTACGGAGGTTCTGTAAAGTGACAAGTGAACAAAAGGAATGTGGAACTCTATAAATTGACTAATCCCAGAGGTCAGGGAAGAAAGTGCCATTTCTGGGACATCAAGAATGAGCTAAGTCTCATTACGTGAGTAGTGTTTGCTAGTGAGAATATCATGTAGAAAGAAAAGTGGTTAGACAAAAAAGTGCTCTCAGGATTGAGACAGAGGCTTCTGGAGCAGAGAGAACCAGTGGAGAGTGGCTAGAGAGATAAGCAGGGACAAGAGAGATATTAAATCAACCAGTGAGAATAACGCAGCTGTTTGGATACACAGTACAATTTGAAATTAGAGATTTATTTCAGATTTGCTTGGAGCCACTGCAGTTTTATATCATTGTCAACACCCAGTTGATTATTTTCTAGTGGTTGTCTGGTATTGAGAAAATCCAAACCTACATGGATAAATGGTTATGAATAGTTTTCAATAGCCTACTTGTAATCCCAGGAGACTTCATGGTTAAGTAGAGGTGACAAGAGATGCTTTACTTTATATTGGAAAAATAGCAACAACAAAAACCAAGTCAACAGTTAACACAGAATTATATAGTTGGTCCTAAGGATTTCATTGTGTCAACTTCCTACTGTGTGAAAATTACGTGTGTATTTAGTCATATTTTTAAAAAATCCTTAAAATAATATTTTAATAAAATGTTTACAGAAACTCTGAGGCAGTCATATTTAGGAAAAAAAATCACTGATATGGAACAAAGGATTCTGAGTTTGAACTCTCACCCTGAACCTCTCTATGCTAATTTGGGCATATTACAACCTGCATCTCAGTTGTTCATAGAATGATGTCAGCTCTACATTCTTTCTAACTATATTGGTCTCAGAAGCTCATGTAGGGCAGATTCAGTTGATCACCCACTTACTTGAAGAACACCAAGTTTCTTCCAGCTTTATGCCCAGATCTATGGCCTGAATCTCATGTGGTTGAAGTCTATCAAGGTACCTCCATTCTCTTTGACCAAATGGTCCCTTACCCAGACTCCCTTGTAGCTAACAATGACTACATGACATGACATAGTTCTAGACAACAAGTCATAAGGGACGAGTACAATTGGGGCTTTCTGGGGGAATAATGTCAACTCTTAAAGAGAGTGCCCCTGAGGACAAAGCCATTTCCTTCCTTACTCTTCGAATTGCTATCACCTGAGGATATTTTGGTTGGTGCCACTGCAGCTGTTGTGCAAGTATGAGGAGAAAGGTAAGGAAATTACAGGCATGCCCACCCAGCTCTCTGGCAGAAAGTGCCTATTGAGGTACCCGTCACTTGACCACCTTACAGGTGACTTCTCTCTGGCTTAGATTTCTCATCTGAAAAATGAGAATAATATTGGACCTTTGTCAGAGGGTTGTCAGTGGTATAAAAATCATTAATCATTAATAATTAAAATTATTTAAGATATGTGCCTTATATGTCTAGGATGACCCAAAAGTCAGCATACATGGGGGAAAATGGAAAATATATCTAAAGATACTTTTACTTTCAAAATATTCATTACACAAATGTATAAAACATTTACAAAATGTTCTCTAAGTATAAGCCACCTCTAAAATTTTATAATGAATATTTTATAAATAAAAGTATATTTAGTTACAGTTTCCCATTTTCCCCAGGTGTGATGGCTTTGAGGGCACCCTTGTACACTGTGAATTCTTAAACATGTCTACCATCCTCTTCTTCCCTCCTCCTCATCATAAGCACATTTCTTCTTCTGTGCAGAGAATTTTCCAGACAGATCTAAGTCATTTTGCAAAGTCCATTCATGGCAAACAGTACCAAGGGAGATGCCAGTGATTTCTCTGCTCTTGCATAATTGCACCTGTTAGTTTCTTACAGATGTTTGTGTTGAGAGTTTCTCAGCTGCTGTGAGTACCAGAAGATCTTTCCAAAGTCAGGCCACCATCAGAGGGATCTAGTTGCCATTTGCATGCCCTGTGTCATGCACTAGATTAGGTGCTATAGATGTGATACACATTTTAATTGTCACTGAATACCACAAGGCTGATAGATACTGCCTTCTTTCTATAGTTGATGAAACCAAGGCCCAAAGAATTTAGTAAGTCAGCTTCAGGGTCTAAAGATAGTAAGTACCAGAGACATTTAGAAACCTGGACTGATGAACAACAAAGTCCAGGCCCTTTCCAGTGTGACCACACTAGAGAAAACGCCTACCGGCTTGATGGTAAGTGATGAAAGAGGGGAAGGATCGGTTCAGTGAGAGCTTAACACAATGGCTTAGGCCCTACAGGTGGTCTGCTGGTTTAAATTCTTGCCACCACTTTCAAGAGGTGATAGGCCAGCAAGAGAAATGGCAGAAGAGAGCAAAATAGCACTTTCTACCTTTTTCTTTTTTTGTTAATTAAGTCATAAACACATAGATCATGTATATGACTTTAAATAAGGTCCTTCATTTTGAGCAGATGTGAATACTCAGAAGCTTTCCCCGCAATTCACCTCTTTTCCTCCATCTTTTGCTCTTCCTCTTTCTTCTCAAAGCTTAGCTCAGCCACCAGGTTAAAGATGTTTTTCCCAGAAGGCATATAAACCTTACAAGTCATTTCCACATGCAGATGATTCTCAAATTCAAATATTTATAACTATCTTTAATGATCATCAAGTATTACAGAAGTTCCCACATCTCCTAATATATCTGATGAGCACATTAACTGAAGTGATATAAAGAGATTCTTTATTCACAGATATTTGAAACACAAAGAGTGGGGAGGTGGAGTTCTGGTGAAATAAGATCAAGGATAGTGTGGCTGTTTCCATGCAGAGCTTTTCTGCCTGTTAATATATTAAGGATGAGTAAAGGATCCAAGGTGAGGTAAAAGGGAGCTAATTTATAAAATCAAAAGTGTAAAAAATGAACAAGTAGAAAGTGCATTCATGGATTGGGAGTGACTTGCCAACACGCATCCCAAGTCACTGATTAGGGGGTGAAATACAAGACTCAATGCAGCTAAACATTTCTGCAAGCTAATTTAGAAAGTGGAAGAGGATCCTCAAGATTATTATCTACTCATGGTGATTATATCAAATTTCAGGTACCTTAACTTATGCCAGGGCCAAGAATGTAAATCACAAACCCTTTCCTGTGGCCAGAGGAGGAAAGACAAGTTCCACACACCCAACGAGCTGACTCTCTCCTCTCTGTCTAGATACAGTAAGCATATTCCTTTTCTTCAGCGTGTTGGGCCCTTTAAACACACTGAACAGGCTGGGCAGCTGTTATGCCAGCACTCTGGGAGGCCTAGGCGTGGTAGGAAGATCACGTGCACTTAGGAGTTCAAGACCAGCTTAAGCAAGAGCGAGATCTTGTCTCTACTAAATATAGAAAAATTAGCAGGTAGTCCTGCCTATGCAGCAGGCTGATGCAGAAAAATTAGCAGGTAGTCCTGCCTATGCAGCAGGTTGATGCAGGAAAATCTTGAACCAAGGAGTGTGATTTGAGGTTGCTGTGAGCTAGGCTGACATAGGGCACTCTAACCTGTGGCAGCAGTGTGACAATCTATCTCAAAGAACAAATAAACAAACCCCACAAAAAACACACTAACCAGAACCATCCATTTCCTCTCTTGGTCTTCTATACTCAATTCACAATACCATTTGTTTAGCTACATTCCTCTACACATTCCTGCATAAATGAGACTCAACATACAGAGACACAGATAAATTCTGGAAACCCGCTTAAGTTTTACTTATGTATATGCTGACATGATCTGTAAAGAATATCACATTTCAGGGGGAGGGGTGAGATGGCCAACTAGAGCCAAGCTCCAAACTAAGCTCCCATCCAGAGTGAAGGAGAATGTCCAGAAAGTACCCAATTAAGCTGAATACTGGCTGTGGCAGTCGCCTGGCAGCTGCACAGGGTCACTTCCCTCAAAGATCTAGTAACAATAGAGCGACCCCGCTGGGGTCTAATCATGGAGAGACACCTCCTCAACTCTGAGGACTGCCAGAGGAAACCAGAACTCACTCAATAGGGATACCAGTGCTGCAGAGCAGCAGGGGAAAGGGTGCAGTGGCTGAGGGAAAAATGCATTTGCTGACTTATTACCCTTGGGATTAGACTGAGTTCAAGTGGAACACTCGCCAGTGGCTATTGAGTACCCGAAGCAGGCAGGCCTCAGCTCCCCCAGCCGGCTGGTGGCAGGGGGTAGTGGCCCAGCCACAGAAGCATTGACCTTCCTTTGACTCTGACAGACGCAAAGCCCCGGCACATCTGCTTATTGGAGGGAGCAGGACCTCAGCCCTGTGGGATCACCAGTGACTGGGCATGAAAGAGGAGCAGAGTGGAGTAAGAGACACAACCCCCTGGGTTCAACTCTGCTACTAGGCAGAGCTTTCTGATTCCACTGAGCACCAGAGTAAGCCAAATTTGAGCATCCAGTAGAGACCTCTGCCATCTAGTTGCTGGAGACCTCTCAAACTCTCCTACTTGAGAGTTTGTACTGACTGGGTCAATTGGTTTGGAACTCCTAACCTGGGACAACCACACAAGTGCCCTCTTGGGCGGTACCCTTCCTTGTGTAGTACAGGAAGTGTTGATTTTCCTTTTCCAGTTGTCGTCCATGGGGGGGTGGGGTGTCTTAGTGGGCTTGTATTTCTCCACAGCTAAGACTTCACCAGAGTTACTGATCCACTAGAATCAGCCAAGAACCAGCTGAATACAAGACAGAGCCACCTAACCCCACCACACCAAGCAGGTTTCCTCAGCCTCAGACTGTAATACTGTATGGGTCCTTTGCAAAGTTATAGGGGGGAAAGTTGCAGTCATCAGTCCCAGATCCTTGACAAAGGGCTAGTTAACCACATTACCAGGATGTCCCAATCCAATATCACCTTACCTGCCCATCTAGCAAACAGTGAAAAACAATTATGAGACAGAATCAGCAGAAAAACTCTGGCAAGATGAATAATCAGAGCAGATCAACTCCCCCCCCCAAGGAACGATACGGCAGACACAGCACAAGATCCCATTTATCAACAAATGGCTGAGGTGTCAGAAATTGAGTTCAGAATTTGGATAGCAAATAAGATTAACAGAATGGAGGTAAAGATGGAATTAGAATTTCCAGGAGTAATTCAAAGGATGTCTCAAGAATTCAATGAATTCAAAGGGAAAATCACCAATGATTTTGACACATTAAGGCAAGAACTTGCAGCCCTTAAAGATCTGAGAAATACAGTAGAATCCTTCAGTAAAAGAATGGAGCAGGCAGAAGAAAGGATTTCTGACGTTGAAGACAAAGCTTTTGAAAATTCCCAAATGCTCAAAGAGAAAAAAAGTGAAAAACAAAAACAGATCTTTCTCTCAGAGAGTTCTGGGATAATTCAAAGACATCTAATATTCGCCTTATAGGAATACCTAAAGGTGATGAGGTTGCTGTGAAGGATACAGAGGCTTTTCTTCATGAAATAATCAAAGAGAATTTTCCAGACACACCAAGAGAATCTGAAATTCAGATAGCAGACAGTTTCAGAACACCAGCACAACTCAATCCAAATAAAAATTCTCATAGACACATTATAACTAGCTTTGCCAAAGTTAATATGAAGGAGAAAATTCTACAAGCTATCAGACCTAAGAAACCCATAACCTACAAGGGGAAGAACATTAGAATGACCGCAGATCTCTCTGCTGAAATCCTTCAAGCTAGAAGAGAGTGATCATTGACTTTTAATCTCCTAAAATAAAACTTTCAACCCAGGATCCTGTATCCAGCTAATCTGAGTTTCATCTATGATGGAGAAATTAAATACTTTAATGACATGCACATGTTGAAGAAATTTGCCATAACTAAACCAGCTCTCCAGGATATTCTCAGACCTATCCTCCACAATGAACAGCACAATTCTCCACCAACAAAGTAAACTCACACAGAAACTTTTGAACAAATTCCAACTTCCACAGTGGCTAAAGGATTAAAAATGTCCACTGGACTTTTGAAAAACTCGATACCCAAAATACCATCTGGGTTATCAATCCTCTTAATTAATGTGAATGGCTTTAATTGCCCTCTGAAGAGGCACAAATTGGCTGACTGGATACAAAAACTCAGGACAGACATCAGCTGAATTCAAGAATATTACCTTACCTTAAAAGATAAACATAGGGTTTATCTTAAGTTTGGGTGAAGGGATGGTCATCTATAATTCAGGCAAATAGAAATCAGAAAAAAGCAGGTGTTACAATTTTATTCACAGACACAACAGGGTTTAAATGAACAAAAGTAAGGAAAGATAATGATGGTCACTTCATATTTGTTAAGGGCAACACTCAACATGATGAGATTTCAATTATTAACATTTATGCATCCCAACAAGAATGTGCCTTAATTTATAAGACAGACTCTAACAGACGTGAGCAACTTGATTTCCTCCAGCACCATAATTGTCAGAGATTTTAATACTCCTTTGGCAGTGTTGAATAGATCCTCCAAAAAGAAGCTAAGCAAAGAAATTTTAGACTTAAACATAACCATCCAACATTCGCATCCAACATCTGCATCTACAGAACATTTTATCCTAACAAAATTGAATACACATTCTTCTCATCAGCCCATGGAACACACTCCAAAATTGATCACATCTTTGGTCACAAATCTAACTTCAGCAAATTTAAAAGAATAGAAATCATTCCTTGTATTTTCTCAGACCATAATGGAATAAAAGTTGAACTCAGTAACAACAGGAATCTGCATACACATACGAAAACACAGAAACTAAATAACCTCATGCTGAATGATAGCTGGTCATAGACACGATTAAGAAGGAAATTGCCAAATTTTCAGAACAAAATGATAATGAAGACACAAACTATCAGAACCTCTGGGCTACCGCAAAGGCAGTCCTAAGAGGGAAATTTATAGCATTGCAAGCCTTCCTCAAATGAATGGAAAGAGAGGAAGTCAACAACTTAATCGGACATCTCAAGCAACTGGAAAAGGAAGAACATTCCAACCCTAAACCCAGCAGAAGAAAAGAAATAACTAAAATTAGTCCAGAACTCAATGAAATTAAAGATAAAAGAATCATACAACAGATCAACCAATCTAAAAGCTGTTTTTTCGAAAAGGTTAATAAAATAGATAAACCTTTGGCTAACTAACCAGAAGTAGAAGAGTAAAATCCCTAATTTCATCAATCAGAAATGATAAAAGCCAAATAACAACATACTCCTCAGAAAATCAATAAATCCTTAATGAATATTACATAAAACTCTATTCTCAGAAGTATGAAAATCTGAAAGAAATAGACCAATACTTGGTAACATGCCACTATCCTAGACTTAGCCAGAAGAATGTGGAAATGTTGAACAAACCTATATCAAGTTCTGAAATAGCATCAACTATAAGAAATCTCCCCCAAAAGAAAAGCCCAGGATCAGATGGCTTCATATCAGAATTCTACCAAACCTTTAAAGAGGAACTAGTACCTGTATTACTTAACCTTTTCCAAAATATAGAACAAGAAGGAATACTTCCCAACATATTCTATGAAGCAAATATCACCCTGATTCCCAAACCAGGAAAAGACCCAACAAGAAAAGAAAATAATAGACCAATATCTCTAGTGAATATGGATGCAAATATATTCAATAAGATCCTAGGAAAGAGAATCCAATAACACATCAAATAAATTATACATAATTACCAGGTGGATTTCATCTTAGAGTTCCAAGGAAGATTCAATATATGTAAATCCAAAAATATAATACATGACATAAGCAAATTAAAAAACAAAGACCATATGATTCTCTCAATTAATGCAGAAAAAGCTTTTTATAATATCCAGCATCATTTCTTGATCAGAACACTTAAGAAAATAGGTATAGAAGAACATTTCTTAAACTGATAGAGGCCATCTACAGGAAACCCACAGCAAATATCATATTGAATGGAGTTAAATTGAAATCATTTCCACTCAGATCAGGAACCAGGCAAGACAAGGATGCCCACTGTCTCCACTGCTTTTTAATATCGTAATGGAAGTCTTAGCACCACAATCAGGCAAGACAAGGCAATCAAGGGGACCCAAATAGGACCAGCGGAGATTAAACTGTCGCTCTTTGCAGACGATATGATTATATAACTGGAAAACCCCAGGGAATCAACTAAAAAACTCCTAGAAGTGATCAAGGAAACAGCAACATCTCAGGATACAAAATTAATACTCACAAAACTGTAGCCTTTATATATACCAACCAATAATAGTCAAGGGGAAAAAACAATCAAGGACTCTATTCCCTTTACAATATTGCCAAAGAAGATGAAATATCTGGGAGTGCATCTAACTAAGTATGTGAAAGATCTACATAAAGACAACTATGAAGCTCTGAGAAAAGAAATAGCTGAAGATGTTAACAAATGGAAAGGTATACCATGCTCATGGCTGGGAAGAATCAACATTGTTAAAATGTCTATACTACCTAAAGCAATCTACAGATTAAATGTGATCCCTATTGAAGCACCTCTGTCATATTTTAAAGACCTGGAAAAATTAGTACTTCATTTTATATGGAATCAGAAAAAACCTTGATTAGTCAAGACATTACTCAGAAATAAAAACAAATCAGGAGGAATCACACTTCCAGACTTCAGACGATACTAAATTGATAGTGATCAAAACAGCATGGTACTGGCACAAAAATAGAGAGGCAGATGTATGGGACAGAATTGAAGACCAAGAGGTGAACACAGATACTTATCATCATTTGATTTTTGATAAGCCTATCAAAAATATAAATTGAGGGAAAGATTCCCTGTTCAACAAATTGTGCTGGGTGAATTGGCTGGTGATCTGTAGAAGATTGAAACTGCACCCATACCTTTCTTCTCTAACAAAAATTGACTCTCACTGGCTAAAAGACTTAAACTTAAGACATGAAACTATAAAAATTCTTAGAGAGAGTGTAGGGGAAACACTTGAAAAAATCGGCCTGGGAGAATACTTTATGGGGAGGACACCCCAGGCAATTGAAGCTACATCAAAAATACATTACTGGGTTCTGATCAAACTAAAAATCTTCTGCACTGCCAAGAACACAGTAAGTAAAGCAAATAGACAGCCCTCAGAATGGGAGAGGATTTTTGCAAGTTATATTTCTGACAAAGGTCTAATAACCGGAATCCACAGAGAATTCAACCTTAACACTAAAAAAAAAAAAAAAAAGAAAAAAAATACAAGTGAACCCATTTCATTGTGGGCAAGAGACATGAACAGAAGCTTCTCTGAAGAAGACATGCGCATGGTCTACAGACACACAAAAAAAATGCTCATCATCTTTAATCATCAGAGAAATGCAAATCAAAACCACTTTGAGATACCATCTAACTCCAGTAAGAGTAGCCCACATCACAAAATCCCAAAACTACAGATATTGGAATGGATGTGGAGAAAAGGGAACACTTCTGCACTGCTGGTGGGAATGTAAGCTAGTATGTTCCTTTTGGAAGGAAGTTTGGAGAACACTCAGGGATCTAAATGCAGACCTGCCATTTAACCCTGCAATTCCTCTTCAAAGTGTATATCCAAAGGACCAAAAATCATTTGGCAATAAAGATATTTGCACCAGATTGTTCGTTGCAGCTCAATTCATAATTTCCAAGTCATGGAAGAAGCCCAAGTGCCCATTGACTCATGAATGGATTAATAAATTATGGTATATGTATACTATGGAATACTATGCAGCATTAAAAAATGGAGAATTTAGTTATTTTATGTTTACATGGATGGAGCTGGAAAATATTCTTCTTAGTAAAGTATCTCAGGAATGGAAAAAACA